>JABCKI010005895.1:0-28150 GCA_018282025.1 Sphagnurus paluster
TGAAGTAGAAGTGACAGACCGGCACTAAAGCATAAGCGATTAAATCACAAGCTCAAGACCTTGTCATCTTCCTGATGGAATGTGTATGAACGAGTGGACTGGTTAAGTTGATAGTGGTTGGGTAACTCTCAGTAGATTTTTATAGGCCTGGGGTGGGAGGCCGGTCCAGACTGGGGAAGACCGCGAAGCATCGTTAATTCGGTTTGCCGTTGCCTGCGTAAGGCGCTACCGAAAGTTATCCCGGGAAGATCGTCCCAATCGTGCACATTACATGGATAGTTCATTCTTTTCTGCAAACTATCCTCTTTTGTTCTTCAACTAATCTGAAATAAGTAGTGGAGTACGATGCCAAGAATTCCAGCTGTTGAAATGAGCGGTTCTGACAAGGTTCTGATCAACCTTGCCCCGACCGATTTGGATTTGGGGACAACAATGAATCTCTCTCGATTGAGTCAGCGCCGGGACAGATGATATTGATTGGAGTCCATACTATAATTGCCATACATACGCTTGTTAACCCTGGTATCTGTCACCCTGGCAAAAGTATCAGAGCCCACCCCAGCGTGCGTACTAGTCTTAGGGGAGAACGAGCAGGTGAAGAGGAGGGTGGAAGTGATGAGACGGAAGCGGGGAAGCGGCATGCAAGAAAACGTACTTAGCACAAAGACGTGCGCATGGAAGGAGGGCTGTAGATTGCGTTGAGATATGCTCCTTGCTACGGCGCAATCCCAATCTTGCACGTCGCGAAGCTAGCGCTAGTGCTGACTGTTCGATTTGTCGTGGAATCCAGCGGAACCGTGCAAGTGAAAATGGTGAAAACGAACGAGCAGTTCCAGAGACGAGGTGCGTACTACAGGGGCTGCAGGAAGCGGCAGATGGGTCGCGGAGGGAAGCGGAGATGCGTGTGATCCTGGCGCTCCAAAAATTGTTGCACGTGGACAACCTGCTGTCGCCCCGCAGCAAGAGTCAGGCTGCCAGTTGAGTGACTCCAACGTGACTCTGTTCCCCATACTAATTAGGTACCTCCACGAATATAGTAAAGCATTGGCCTTTGAGGTGAGCATCCTGCTCAAGGCCGTCGGCAAGCTTCGTGATGAGCACCCGTTTGGAGGCTGCAGAGCTCAGCGCTCAGAGGATCAAGTTATAACATGATGCAGGAGGAGAGTACGCCCCAGACCGGATGCCCGCGGTGCGTAACTCTCCCATTCTTTACCCTCCGACCCCTGACCCCACACAGATCGAGGCCCCACCCCCGCACGAGCCCGAACCTGAGCCGGTAAACATGATACTGACCAATCTCTGAAAACCGTCGCCCCAGCTGTCGATGTAAGTGCACCTGTTTTCGCGCCTTCTCATTTATTTTCTGCCACTCGGACGACATAGTCATCGCCCCAATGACAAACACCCACGTCCGCATTGTAGCGACACTGACAATGAGGTCCGTTTATTGTGCTTTGCCTCCTCGACGTGCCAATTCCCCCTCCTTCACTTTCACTGGGGTCCCAATCCTTTGACCTGTCTTGTGCTGCAGCTCTTTGCCAACGTTCTGAGCCCTGCACGTGCTCCCGCGCTGTGTGTTGGTGGCGATCGCGAGGACGAAAACGCAGGTGATTATCCTGTGCGCACGTTGAGAGGTTCAGTGTACAGGTTTTCTATTGTGCGGAACGTGAAGCCAAACCCGAACCAGGATTCATCCCAGCGGTAATATCCCGCTGGCGCTGACACCGTAACGATCTCCACACAGACCTATACCTACCCTTCCTGCTTGACCTACCTACACGCTTTCCCCTTTCCATCTTTAAACCTCTCACGCACTCCACACTGCTCCGCCCGTATGTCTGCTACAACGCTAGAGGCGCCACGTTTGCCACATTCGCCAGGGCCACGCTGTACATGCGCGTGTGCGTCGCCAAGTCGCCAACTCCTCGACAGATATTAGCTATGTTTGGTGGCCGCAGAGGGAGGCACACGTACAGCTTTGGTGAGCGCAGTCTCTACCTCCACGAGCCCATCGCCTCCAATCTTGAGCAGGGCATCAAGCCACACGGTCCGCCCGTTCGACTAGCTCCATCCATGCATGACACTCCTTCCAGGGCTCGGTCTTGACGCGCTATGTCCGACCAACTTTCAGCCCACCCTCAAGGAAGTTAATGGTCCAATCAACCAAATGCAGAGACGCGATCTCTCGACCATCGAAGGTCCGGGGTTCGACTCCCTAGATCTCTAATATATCGATTTCTTCTACTTGAATTATTTTTCTTCTCGTTCAGCGACCGACACAAAACACCTTTGTACACTATTGAGCATCAATCTTCAGCGAACTGCACGACTAGGCGTGGGGGCGCAATTCGAAGATAATATCAGCGAATATGCAGGTTAATGTACTGTATGTGCGGGGGATTGGAACCCTTCGACATCCAACACGATACTTCCTCTAAGAGTCCTTTCTTTTCTCACTCCTCCCCGGTGTTTACCCCCTCGGATTCACATGCGCAACTTGTTCGCTATTTGCGCTGCGGGTCCACTACCACTGCCCGTGCCACCTGCCCAGCAATCGTCCACAGGGGAGGGAGGTCTGCGCCGACGCAGACATGTGTCGGTTTAGAATGCAGGGCGGGTTCACTAAATGATAAGTTGCGTTCATCTTACATATTTTTCTTGAAAATTGGGAAGTGACAGGCCGACGGACAGATTGCAGTAATGAGCAGACGAATGTGAGATAACGTTCAACGTGTTATTGTTCTAGTTGTTTAGCTAAGATAAGGAGGTATATGTGAAACGACAGCGGTAGGCAATAGGGTCTAGATTACTGGGTACTGTAAAATTGTCAGCATACAGCGGAGTTCAATCTGTTTAGAGAGCATGCTTACTGTGTCAAGACCACGCACGTTTGAAGAAAACCTAGGCTTTCTTCCCATGGTGCTTGTTCTTGTGGTCCTTCTCGTGCCTGTGATCGTCCTTAACTTGCTCAGCGCGAGGGCCATGTTGATGTTCTTCTTGACCGTGGTGGTTCTTGCCGTCGTGGCCGTGGTGACCACCATGAGTATTCGCGCCGTCCTCACCATGATCGCGCCTGGCCTTGGGACCCTTGGGCTCCTTGTCCTTATGGTGCTTGTGCTCCCCGTGGTGGGTGGCTTCGTCGCGGCGGGACTTCTCGTCGTGGCCTACTTCCTTGTGGTGCTTGTCGCCCTTGTGCTCGTGGTGAGGATGATCTTCGCGCCGAGCCTTAGTGGCTTTGTGATGGCCCTTGCCCTGCCGATAACGTCGAATTATCATCATGTAGTTCACAAGTATCACATACCTTGTGCTCATCGCCCTTTTCGACCTGATCACCCTTGTGCTCGTCGTGGGGCTTAGTACCATCACGCTTGTCGCCGGGCTTGGGGTGGTGCTCGCCCTGTTTATTGATGTCACAAATCTGCAAGTACAGTGCATAGGGAGTGGGATCTAATACCTTGTGCTTATGCTTACGGCCCTCGCGGTCAGCGTCAGCGACATCGCGAGTCTTCTTGTCCTTGTGGTGTCCCTTTTCCTAGGATGGACGATTAGCGTGGTTGCTACCAGCATAATAAGCCGTCAGGTAAGCAGACAAACCTTGTGATGTTTGTCGGATTTGTCTTCGCCTTTCACCTCGCGTACCGCCTTGCCCTTCTTATGGTCATCCTTCTAAAGAACATCGTGAGATACTAGCACATGAGGAAATTCCGCGACATACCTTGCCCTTGTGGTGCTGCTCATGACGGCGTGCCTTCTCAGATCCCTCGCGATGATGCTTGCTGTTGTCCTTGTCGCCCTTATCAGCACCATGACGGTCAACGTCGTTGTTGCTACCGATCTTGTTCGCGGCGCCGCCTAATGAGAGGACGTCGTTCTTCTGGATCACGTCAGCTCCGTCGGCGATAGGAGCGGCTGAGACGACAGCAGCCAGGAGGGTTGCAGCGACGAAGAAGATAGCGCGAATAGGAGCCATTGCTAGTAGTGACTGTGTTTGAATGAATGGATGGGTTGGTTTGATGAGGTGACTGACAATGTCTGTAGGCTCTTATAAGCCTGAGGTGGGAAGCCGGCGCAGCATGGAAGGCCGTAAAACATTCCTAGTTCGGTTTGCCGTTGCCTTCAATTGAAGCGCAGCTCAGGATCGACCGAGGACCCTAGAAGAAGTACGGCAAGCAGACTACGCACTACGTTGCGTGCGATGTACATTGTGCGGCTTCCGTGCAACGGTCGCTAACAATAGTTATTCTCACATTCTCGATGTAGTCAATATAGCGCCAAATTGTAGCTCGATATTATTATCACCATGTAAAATTTTACTGAACGGTCATTTGCGCCACAATAAATTGACAGGCTGAGATGACGCGACAAGTTCATCACCAAGCGCAATAATCATCGCCCTAACATGCAGAAATCCAAAATAGTCTATATTGGGAGCTTTTCTACTTCAGGCTATGAGTATTTTGTCACGATTCGCGAATGTGTGCTGAAAATAGTCGCGTGTAGCTATAATTGGATTAAGATCTTAGTGACCGCTTTGGTCGCTTTTCTTTCCGCCCCACCTCATGTTGGCATTTTTGGCATGAATTCCTGAGCAAGAAGGGAATCGGTACTCACTCTCGAGATGAGAAGTACGTTCAAGCATCGAAGTAGGCCAAGGTTAAATCGGAATAGGCGCACAAGGCATTGAGCTTAATTTGGGTGATCCCCGTTTCTGCCATAACCTTAACCAAGATCTATTAAAAGATACAACAAAACGTCGATGGCAACACGGTAGACAAACAAAGGCGACTCGAATCTAGTCAAAAATTTGCAAGGAGCTATTTAAATTTGCGCAGCTGGGTTCAAGGCAGACCGTAAATATGGTGGCTATCTTTGGCCATCCCTTTAGACACAGAATACTACAAAATGGTGATCGGTGCGGCTGCTGCAGATGTAGCATGGGGGAGGTTGAAAACCTGGAACCTTGTTGTAGTCGTACAATAAGACCGTATGTACGTGTAATACTGTGGGAGAAGAGGTTGGTGAGCCTAGGGCTGATGCACCACTGCACTGCGGCGCCACGCTTTGGACTACACCATATATAGGGCTCCGAGGTGTCAACTTAGTATTTACGTGCTGCTTGATTTATATCGATGTCTAGAGAGGATAGGGGATTTACTATGAGAGCGTGACGAACGCCAGTGTACGGTACGGTATTTGGCAGCAATTAATTACAGACATGCTGGAGGTTAAAAAGGGTGAGCAGGTTCAAAACGGGATAGAGGCTCACCATAAGCTCGCTGCATCGTTGGATGTACACCAATTGAGTCGCATGAGTGCGGCGAAGATAGTTATTTCTACGTACAGAGGTGGACTGACATCGGTCAATTAAATAAACCGATGTATCGCTGTCCAGAATAGCCTCAATGACGTCTCTGGCGATATATGGCGAGAAGAAAATTAGGAAGCTGTGGCAACAAACGGTGCGTTGGAAGGAAGTACACGAATCTTTATCCTTACTGGCGGCGGCTTACTCAACGACTCACAAGCATTATCAAGGCATAGATACATACGTTCTTCAAACAAGACCGGGAACGGCATCGTTACCTTACCTGAAAGCCTCGTAGAATTACACCGTATACTTTTACGAGTGTAACTGGACTTGCATGTAGACTAGCACCCGGTAAACAGCAGAAGTCATTCGCAGTCAATTTAGTCTTGAGAAATCTAACAGTGTGCGATGTGTTCATGTTACATCTAGAATCGGGAATCAAATGCGCTCATCGGGCGACGAGAGACGACTGCGACTGGCGGCTTATGAGCCATGTCTTACTGCAGAATGCAGATGTCATTATGAATGTCTTTTCAGACAGATTCGTTTAGTGAATGAATGTATTGAGTATTACGAGTATTGTGGTGTACGTGTAAAGACCGCAGGATAAAGGCCAGTTCCCTAGTAAATAAACATCAGGCTTAATTGATATGATCGAAAGTTAGTGTCAAGACTTACTCTAGTAAACTCCGTTGTAAACAGAGACGAGGGCGTCGAGCTTGAGGTCAACGGCAATCTTCAGGGCGGCGTCAAGGGAGGGGCGGATAATCACATAAAGACCGTCAACGAGAGTGAAGGTTACGCAGAGGAATTCAGCGAAGACGACACTTTGACTAAAGTTCAACTTGTGGGGACAATTGTAATCCGGCTAAAGCTTACCCAACGCTGACGATGACATCGACGGTGGCTCTGGCGGATACGAAAGCAGCGATGTAGAGGAGACGGCAGACGAGCTGTGTGAGGGCGTGTCAATCTCTAGAGTCTACGGTGAAATGGGTATTCCTACGGTGGAAAGCTCAAACAGGAGGTTTGACAGCTCGGCTTTGGTCACTACCCTGCCGTTGAGGGTGAGGATATCGTTCATTGAACGGCCCCTCTGCGTCTTAGCGTCGTTGAGGGTGACATCAATTACGACCTTAACTTGCGCGATGATCCCAACTATTTCGTTGTCGTCGATGTCCTTTTTTGACGAGGCCTTGGCTATGATGGGTTAGCTCTATGCTACGCCCAAGTATGCGCTACTCGACCTACCCATCTGATCCCATATGACGTTGATCTTGGCGGTGGCAAGGACGATTGCGTCGCATAGTGAGCGCTGGGTCTCTCGTCCGTGAAGACCGGGTGCAGAGTCGTCCTTCTCGCCGCGGTGATGGCCTTCGGCTGGGCGGAATTTATTGTTGTCATCATCTCCGGAGATGACCTTGTTCTTAACGGCTACATCGCTGAGGGCTATTGCAGGGTTTAGAACGCCTCCAGAATTGGCGACAGCTGCGCTGGGACCATCGGTGACGGGTGCAGCAGTGGTGAGGGCGGCGAAGGCAGTCGCAGCGACGAAGAAGATAGTGCGGAAGGAGGGCATTGTGAATTAGAGCAGAAGGACTGTGTGTAAAGACTGGAAGTGTGACTGTCGATGAGAGACAAGACGATGGCAAGTATGGGTAATTCGACCTGGTCTTTATAGGTTTTGGGAAGACAGCCGCAGCCTATGCAGGGAGGCCTCGCGGATGCGAACCGTCGTGAAACAGGTCCTCCTCGGGTCTGAGTTAGCTCTAAGTAGAATAGTGTAGCATACCCTGGCGGCGTAGCAGAAGCGACGTTATGCGAACGCGTTTGCTCGCCATCTCTTTTTTTCTATTGCGACGGTGTAGGTGAGTCAGACATTCATATACTATTAGCATGGCACATTGAAGTCAAAAAATTTAGACCCAAGCTGTTGAGGTTTTGCAGGATTGCACAGACTTCTCCTTGTGTTGACGATGCTGGTGTGGTATAATTAGCCTCATCTCCGTCAAACGTAAGTGAGGTGGCTGTGCAATTGAAGTCGGGCTCCTCGGTCATGGAAAATCCTGTACGAGAAAGAACTTGGCGATAAGATTATTGTGTTGAAATATCCCAATATTGTACTCCACAATTTATTCAACGAAGATCGAAGGGGGATGCACTACCTTACCTTCTCCGCTTTACTTGCGTGGAAGAGAATGGTGAATGTGGGCCTGAGTGGCTGCGGAGACCTCAGAGTCGTCCTTGTCATCTCGTGCACCCGCGCTCGGCGTCTGTCCCGCCCCTCACCCTCTCCGGCTGACATCAAAATTATAAAGAGCCCCGTATCATACGAATCCAGATACTAATTTCCTCATGGCCCATCTAGAGTAATTCTCTAATGTCGCGAGCCATTCAGTCTGCAAGTGCTCGTCCTATTCGTTGCATATTGCCACGCAATCGCATAAATGCGTGTAGTGAGATCATACGAGATAATCGTGGCACAGGTATTAAGAATGTCTCGCATATGAAAGGTTACCATCTCTATCTCTATCGTACAGCGTACCAAGAGCAGGCGCTTTTACACCTAAATCTAAACGACGATAAAGTTCGGTGTCCTCGTAGGATAAAACGGCCAGGCATGATATTTATGCGCCGCGCACGAGGTGAGAGCAAGTAGCCAAGACAGATCAGATGCTTTTGCCCGAAATAATGGAGGCCGCAATCTCGCCAATAGCGTACGCAGCGGGCTAAAAAGGCCCGTTCATTAGTGAGGCTCCGCAGGTGCCAGAAGAAAGCGCTCACTTGGGTATGTGCGGAGAGGAGAAGGGGAAGAATCGAGACATCGGCGACGCGGATGTTCTTGGTGCTGCGGGTGAGAAGTGGTTAGCGATGTGGATTACTGTTCGTATACACGAGGCGTACCCGTAGATCTTGAGGTTGGTATCGACAACACCGCCCTTTGCCTGTGGTAGTAAGGAAGCAGTGCCCACGGCGTGGTACTAGCCAGAAAATGTCAGAATCAAGTGCAAACCAAAGGGCCGCGGAGACTGACGCCTGAGCCGATGTTGTCCTTCACGAATGTCTCCCACTGCGCGTCGTTGTTGACCAGTGCTGGTGTGGGCCACACCTCTTCTTCGAACACCTCCTGAAAGGCAGGGGTCTGGAAGAACTTGCGGGCGTATGCAGTGGCTTTGGTCATGAGCCATCTGTCCCACTCTGCCTCAAGGACGTTGGGGTTGATGATCGGCTGGTCGTCGATCGATGTCGTGCGGATGTGCTGCAGAGCAATAAATAAATTTGTGCAAAGTGTCCGTCTGTGTGGACGGCGGTTAGGTCACTTACGATGCTGCCACGGGACAAAGGGTGCATATGCGCGACGATCATAGATACGTAGCTCCTGTTGGCCTCCTTTTTAGTGCCGGCCGAGAACGAGTTGAACTAAAGGTATTATATATTAGGTGTCGGGTCCTGAATGAATAGAGCTCACCAGGAGATATTCAACCTGGGGCACGTTGAAAATGCGATCCTTGATGCTGTTATAGAGGTCCTTTTGGATTGTAGGTGGCTTAGACTGCAGGATTTGCTTCGCGGTCGTGATTTCAGCTGGAGTAAGGATGTTGTCAACAGGAGCCATGTTGATGACGCTGTTCGCGAACGTCTGGAGGAACGCAAATTGAGATGTAAAACATATGTGGGAAGGCGGGTGTCACATACAAGCCAGCCTTGACCTTGGCGATACAAAGACTCTTGAGCAGCCAGCAGAGCAGGGTCGTATTCCAAGGCATCGAAGGAGAGATACGGTTGTTTCAGCTTGTAAGTTAAGACGGTGATCGTACTGTGAAAAAAATCGCGTCAAAAGGTGACTTTATAGAAAAGGTGACTTACTGGTCCTCGAAGTTGGCTCCAACGCCTGGTAGATGAACGAGGGTGTTGATACCGACACGGGAGAGGACATCCCGGTCACCGATCCCGGAAAGTTCGAGGAGCTGCGGTGTGCGGATGGTTCCTGCCGACAGGATGACTTCGCCAGTTGAAGGTTTCAACTTGGCAATTTGCACTGTGTTATCCGGGAAACGGACCTGGACCCCAGTGGCTACAGCTGCTTGAGTAGAGGTTGAGGCGACACCCGGATTAGCGGTTACATTGAGCTTGGCTGCGAGCGCGCCATCGTAGAGGACGATAAGGTTGCTTCGCGATGCGACTATATCAGGGCTCAGCAATCGGAAGGATCTGCAGTCCGGGGAGAAACCCACGGTATGCAAACTCGGAAGACTCGCGGACAGCGGCTCGCGTTTGTGATGCGAGACTGTAAAAGATGCCGCGGTTATCACCACCATAAGGATCAGCATTGAACTTGTGGCCGAGCTGGGTTGACGCGGTGATGAACTTCTGATGTTGGCTGAACAACGTTCGTGAGTCGGCGATTGCGGCGAAAGGGAATGCTGCGATCACATACATTGGAAGGTAGCACGGGAACGAGACGTCTACTGGGCCCGACGCGCCAAGGGAGCTGCCTGTGACCGCGTAGCCGAACTCGCTCTTGAGCGCAGCAGATGTCTTGACGGCTTCAGACTGGAAACAGTTAGGAAGGACATGGATGAGATTGATGATCACCGTGTATACACCTTCTTCATTGCTGCGTAGAAGCGCTGCCAGTTCCACCCACTGTTTCCAAGGGCTTCAATTGCATCGTACTCTTCCTTGGCACCACGGACCCAGACGAGGCCATTGACAGCACTATCGCCTCCGAGAATTTTGCCAGAAGATAGGTTGAGTACCCGGTTGTCTGCATTGGTTTGTGGAGCCGTCTGGAAAGAAGGTTCGATGAGATTAAGGAGAACGATGTTTGTATAAACATACGCACTTTGTAGGGCCATTCGATGTCAGTACCAATAAATGAAAAGACTTTCTGTGGAATAGTAACCTTCGGGCTGTTATTTACGCGATTAATCGAGTGCTTGACCCTGAATGAAGCGCAAGTGGGCGTACTCATTGATTCCAGATCTCCCGGCTTCAAGAACGAGGACTTTCTTCGAGGAATCGTCGGACAAGCGGTGAGCAACAGTCAAACCAGCCGTTCCACCTCCAATAACAATCTGGAGGAAAGAGCGAAAACCATTAGAGAAACTATGGCAAAAGGCTGATCGACAGTCAGAGACATACATAGCTGCAAACGAAACGTTTCAACGCTTGGAGACAGATAGTAAAGAAAGTAGGGCGTACTCGAACTCGGTGGTTGAGAGGGCAGATTTCCCATTAGCACCTTCAGTCTTGAGGTTGATGAGCTTGCTGGAGGCGATGCCAGAGAGGGCCAGAGTGAGAGAGATCTTTGCAAACATGGATTGGGAGAGAACGTGAACTGTGTGGATGAGGAATTCACATAGTTGTCTCTACATGGTACTTATATAGCGCGATAGGCGTGCAAGTCTGTCGGTGAGGATATGGGATTGAATTATGACGACCTCAGGTTGATTGTTCCTGTCAAATCCAAGGCTAAACTCGGGCCTGGACTGTCGATGTGCTTCCGAATCTCATCAGGTCACTTTGACTTGTTCGCGCCTGGTGAAGTAGTCGGTTGACCGCGGGAGATGGTATGGTTACCAGTTCATCTTGCTTACATCATTCACTGCGCCTCACACTCCACTCCCACGCCCGGCCTCACCGCATATGATCATCATCTAATGCGATGCCTCCGCACAGCTCTTGTGCTTGTGGCAAATTTTTTTTGAAGAGCTTCTGTGCGCCCAACGATGCGGTGGAAATCTAGGTGAGCTCTTTATATATCGTGGCTCAGTGCCCCCACTGCAGACATCCAGTGTGAGCACTCTCGAGCTCGGCACGTCTCATCAAATTCCCCCGTACACTATCCGGTTGAAGAAGTTTTGTCATTCCAAGACGTTTTGAACTTCCTCGCCTAGATATCAGTACCAGTGGCTACTACCTCGTCCGCCTCTCGCGCAGCGCCTACCCGAAACCCTCCTCCCCATCTTCACCACTTTCACCATCTCCATCATCTTACTTCTCCATCCAAATCCAAGGATAGTTCCCCAGCATCGGCATCGCGCGCTCTTCTCTGCACCACATTGAAAAAGAAAAACTGCTGCTGTGCGCGATGCACATCAAAGAGCTTGGGGGCCTCGGAGTTTGGGGTTCGACTCCCTCACCACCCGAATGATTCCTACATTACTTTACCACCTTTTTTACGCGACAATTTTCCACTTCTACCAATACATAATGGTGTGTGGATTGAACTTATTGGGTCTCTTCACTATACACAGCGGTAAACTGTACCGTTGGCAGAACCAGTAACTGCATTGGCCCTGTTATTGACAGGGCTTCAGGACGAGGTGCTAGAACACGCCTGTAAATGTGTCTGAATTCGCTCGACCCTCTGCACTGAGTATAGCTTTGATAAATTGGGTGTCATTTCCTCCCCCGCTTTTGACGGCCACTGCAGTCTAGACTATCATTCTCCTGGTCCACCTACATCTCCTCGGCCTGCTCTGCGTCGTCGCTCAGTGCTCAATATCTCCACCTCCAAATCTCAGCACTGTGCACTACCAGTACGCATCACTCACTGGCCACACCAGCCCACGGATTTACGGCCAGCGAGGGTACGCAAAAAGAGGCGGCAAGTCTCAGCAGTCTGCAAGGCCTTTGAGATGATATGGTATTCGTAACGTCGCGGGCGCGGAGCATAGGGTTCGACTCCCCAAATGTCCGATCGTGGAACCATTCCTTGTTTTTCTGGCCAATCTGAAGCAGGAAATCAGACGGGAGACGGCGCAGTCGAAGGATTGTATTTGCGGTCGCAGGATTCACGATTCACACTGGGAAATACTATGAATACGGCTACCACTACTAATACTATGCCCAACTAGAAGCAACAACCCCCTGTTAGCAGACAGGAATCTGCAATTATCCTGTGGCGTTAAACCACGCGGCGGGCGTGGAGCACGGGGTTCGACTCCCTGGACATCCATATAAGCGCGATGGATTGTTTTTCTAGCTAAGCAGAAACAGGAAGTCCGAAGAATACGTTCAGGGTTACGAATATGGTACAGTCAAAGCGCAGGACTTACAGGTGCACCGTTGTAGGCGCAGTGTCGAATCTACGGAGACAAAAGCAGAGGCACGAGCGTGGTGACAAAAGCCGTCGTAGGGATATATCAGCGTTGAGGTGGCGTTGGCGGACTTGTATGATACATGATATCAGATGGATGATGAAGGGGGAGGAAAGGTGCACGCACCGAATATGCCCTTTTTTATGGGTGGAGGTACGGAGGTAGAAGCTTGGCCCTAGGGAGGCATAAGAAAGGGGTTGGCTAGCGTACGATTTTAGTCCAGTTAGCAACCAACAGGGAGCGCAGGAGACTCACAGCGTTTGAGTGATTCATCCAGCATCTGCATGTGAACACGTAGGAGAGGGATCGTACGCGCTGTCAGCCCCTTCAATCAAGGGGAAAAATGCATGCGAATGGGAGGACCCAGTCAGAATCTGTAAAAACATGCAGAACTGTGGGGAAGATGATGACAGGAGACGCACTTGGCCGACGGACGGTGGATATCAATGAGCCGAGACTCGACCTTCAATTTTGCCCTCAAGCTATACATATCCGACCTTGAGTGAACCAAAGGTCAGATGATGAGCGCTGAGCAGCGAAAGGGGATGGGGATGAGACATTAACAGTACTGGTTGTACGCTAGCTAGTCATAGGTGTCCGTCGAAACATGGACACGTACTTTATGTGAAAGCACAAACTAAAAATAACGAACAAGTCAAAAACAGCAAAGGATGACGAAGAAAGAGAGGAACGTACAAATTGTGTGAGGGCGATATCCGCCCCAACGGCGACGGAACCAAATCACGCCCAGGTTGACGAGCCCTGTCCACGCACAACACTCCTCCGAGTCCTCATGGAGCTCCAGCACCGTAGGCTCAAGGCACTCTTGAAGTGCATGATGATTCTGCAGCTGTTCCTGGATCCCTCCTCCCTACCTGCCACCTTGCCAGGGATACCCAACCTGCAGCACCTCAGTATTGGTCCTCGCGCAATCCAGTTTTCCTGTAGAACCCATATGAACATAATGCTCCGCGCCGTTGAGGAGTACCACGTTTGCCCATGAGTCGTTGAGCTGGGTGTCACATCATGTGGCTGAGCGCTAGGGTTCAAGCAGGCCCAAGTCCCCTCCGTGACCGCATCCTGCGTGGCGACGAAGCTTCTTGCTCGCGCTCGGCATCGCTCGCGTGGTTGAGTTTGACTGCACTTTCCAGCCTTCATAAGCTTCAAGATTCACGAATCAGAATTTTGATATGGAAAGGAAAGAAGAAAAATTGACGCAGACACTAAACACCTACTAAATCCCAACACTTGACCCGCTTTCGTGTTGGTGTGATCGCACCATGGCCGAACTCGTATGGTACTTGGGCGCGTGGACCTTTGCTGTCACCCTCAACCTCGTTTTCCTCCTCATCCCCTCGTTTATCCGTGCCTTTCTTCTGCGCCATCCACCAATGACCAGAGGTCTACCCCATCTCGGCGCCTGCTCCTGAAATAGATCGAGAGGTGCGCGCCCGTGAGCACTTGGATGCTCATCTCGTACGGCAGCGGGGTGGCTTGTAGCGCACAGCGGAACACACTATACGAGTGACTCGGATGAAGAGCGCCTTCAAGTCGCGAGGGCCTTAGAGACAATCTCTAAATCACGGGCATGATGGAGCAAGTACGAGTAACAGCATCGGCATCAGACGCATGCACCAGATAATCTTGGATCGGTGGGCGGAGGGAGCAAGGTCCGGAGGGACAAGAGGACAGGTTGTGTGCAGGGAGGGGCTCTGCTGCAGAAGAATCGTGGGGATAAGATTGGCGACGGTCAAAGGGTGTGGAGGACTCATAGTGCCATGCGGCAGAGGTGTGCGCGGTCAGTGGTCACCGACCGATCAAGCCTTGATCTGTGTGTGATCAGTGGTGGGAGGCGGGTATGGATTGGCGACGTACTTACTGCGGGACTCTTTGACTGCATCGTGGCACTTGCCGAGAACCTTTCTGCTTCCATCCAAACCCTTTCTATTTCCTCACTCCCTGTTCACCACAAGTCCTGCCGATACGGACACCAATGCACGATATTGAGAGAAAAACAAATACCCACATACTTCGTAGAGCATGCACCCAGACAAGGGAATCGAACCCCACGCTCGGAGCACCAGACGTAATTCCATACCACCGTGTTACACGTGTGCCACGATGTGTGTTCCCGTGTAACCTGAAAAATCTGGAATGGTTCTGCAAGAAAAGAAGAAGAAAAAAGCGACAGGGGAGTTAAGGGACCCCCCTGGCCTTGAGATCGATAAATGGTTTAAAGAGGTGGGTAAGAAGCAAAAAAAAAAAACTAGACAATACCCAATAGTCATATCAGATCCAGGGAGTCGAACCCAGGTCTGCATACATCTGATACTGGAGGGATGGCTCCTTTCGCTGTAGTTAGTTGGACCACAGCGTTGGTTGAAGGTGCTATAATTTAGCATTGTCAGCTGGCAGCTGGTGCATGTACAGGGAAATGCGGGGGGCGTGCGGACATGCAGACAGGGGGACAGGAGGCGGGGACGGGAGCGGCCGTCGGTGAGTGCAACGAGTGGCTGGGCGCAAGGAGCTTGGCCTGCGGACGAGGTCAGTCAGGGCGATAGGGTCGGCGAAAGCGGAGCGGAAGACTCACAGCGCTACTCTCCGCACCCCGGCAGCGACGAGAGGTATCTTCCCCTCCCCCCCTCCTATTCAAAACCTTCTCACTAATCGAGCCTCGAATCCTTGCCCTCCCCACCTGCACGTTCGTTCTCCCGCTCCCATCTCGCAATATTATCCACCCGCCCTCACGCCGCACACAAACCGCACCGAAGATGACGCCCATGTCCTCGAGGGAGCGGCCCTTCGTCTCAGCGATGAAGAAAGCAAAAGTGCCCATGGGCGTCTCGTGAATACGCACATCACATGCCTAAAATATAGGATACTCTGACAAATTGAAGACCATATAATTACATTTGATGTCATATTAGAGCTTAGCATAGTTTGCAATACTCGTTGGCAAGCGACAGAAGCCCGTAGAAAACCACTCCTTGACCCATCTCTGCACGTCTTCCGCTGAAACTTGTCTGGCGTCACGCAGAGTAGGGGAGTAAAGCTGTGCCAACTCGATCGACAATCCGGGCCCAGGGATGTGCTCGGGGTCTGGCGTGTCCACTTGGACGGAAGCTTTGTTAGAATCAGATTGAGTGTTCAGTTCTCCCAGATCTCCAGCTACAAGCTTGAGTACAGGCTGTTGAATGACATGTTAGATTTGATACAGAAAACGATATGCTCGGATTGAACTCACATGCCTGATTTCCGCCATATGTTTGGATTTTTTGACGAGGGACATCCAGTTAGCAAGTGAGGTGGTCGGGAGGGGTTTGGAACCCATGTTCTTCACGACTGTACGGTTCACGCCCTCGACCACGACGTCCCAGGGGAAAGGCCGTGGATGGGATAAGTTGAGCATAGGAGGTAATGGTTTCTCAGAAGACACAAATTCGTGGATACATTGGGCCGCAACATCCATAGGAACACAAGATATGACCTGCATTTTGGAATATTAAGAGATACAGAAGTGAGAGGAAGATGATCTCTAAACTCACACCATAGTATATCGGTAGTATGCCCATCCCTATACTCGCGCTGATAAAAATTGGGATCCACTCTGAAGGAGACCAGTGATCGCCGGAGAACCTTCCACACAACTGCGTGACCCGTATCGAAGTAGCCTGCAGACCGCTCCTCGATACGATCTGTAAAACCCCGAATAAATATAGCACCAATTTCGCGCGGCATTCCTTACCCTTTCGGCGACATGTTTGCTTGCGCCGTATCCAAACCCGCAGCCGACCACCGTGTTCGTCAGGACATTTTCTGGCACGAATTGTGTGTCGCGGTACGAGTTCCAGGCCTGGCATGCGGACAGCGACGAAATGAATATGAATCGCAGGTCTTGGGAGGCTCGCGATGCATGGCCGAGGTCGATGAGGTTACGGAGCCCCTGCATATTTGGCTCGAAGTAGGAGAGGTCTCGCTGCAAGTTGATTGGCCATGCGTTGTGTATAATCATAGTGATAGATTGACGAATCTGTATTTAACAATTTCATCAGTAGCCAAGACGGGCTGAGAGCAATATTTTCACTCACCTCCTCATATAGGCCAGCTTCGAGGCCAAGGTCAGCACGAGCAGTATCTCCCGTGATAAAGACTACTTTTCCTGACCATAGAAACGTTTCGTCGAACCCCTTCGTCTTGAATTGCTGCTTGATGCGTTCCAAGGCAGATCCCTTGGACGACCTGCGGTTCAAGGCATATACTTTGGTGACGCTCGGGTCGCTCAATAGCAAAGCCAGGATATCAGAGCCCAGATTCCCTGTGGATCCCGTGAGAAGGATAGAAGTCGTCGAAACACGAGCTGTCTTTGCACAATTAGGTTGCGCAGAAGATTGTCCTGGGGGTAAGCGGCTATACGTGTTGACCAAGGTTTCCATATGCTTCAACTGATCATAGGCTGGTTTGTTAGTTGTGGAGGACATGGCGAGCTCGAAGGGACTGTAAGAGGATGGTGGAGGGCAAGATGGCTGGGGTTGAGTGAGTGGAGGAAACCTGGGGTGCATTCCCAGATAACCGCGATCTCTGCCCTCGTCACAAGACGTCTCGGAGTATCGAGACCTTATTGGCCGGAAAGGGTCGCAGCGACCGAGTGAGTTCCTGAGAAAAAGGGCTGAGAAAAGACGCATGGAACATAACAGTGATACAATTGGGTATATCATCGGGGCCCATGAATAAGGAAAGGAGGGTAAAAATAAAAACGAGATTTGGACTGCCGAGGTGCGATATCTCAACAAGTCACGTAATTTCGCTGCCGGGGCCGGTATGATAGGCTATGGAGAGCCGGAGACTTTGGAAGGGGTGGGCAAGTGCAGGGGCGACGTCGGCATACCTGTGTGGTGTCAGATGAATATCTGTTGGGTTTATGATGGTGGACTGTGGCTCGCGTCCTGGATAGTGAATTTGTCCAGTATAAGTTATGAACTACGGCGTGGCATCTAATATTAATTAACAATGCCCTATAGGATGGAGAAGCCCACGTTACCAAAGCTCAGTGCTTAACACTCTGTACTCACCACCATACCAACAGTCTACGCTATACTACTCACCACTCACATCGGCTAGGCAGCAGTTGGCCTATGTGATAGCATGTACACTGACCTTGGGTTCGACCCCCTAGGATAGGGGTATTCTGAAGGTTGATACACTTTTTTTGCTAGTGTTGATACCATAGCCATAAGTGGAGTGTACATTAAGTTGACTGCGGGCTGAGCAAGTGGGTGGACACAGAACTTGAAGCGGAATGAGGAGCGTCGTGTAGAACGCAACAAGTCTGGAAACAAGAACACAGAGAGGCATTTTGCATGCACTGCCCCAGGAAATGCAAATACGCCAAGAGCCAGTATCCGCATGTAGCTAGAACAAGAAAGCCACTGTTTGGTTATTGTTAATGTTATTACGCGGGGAGGTCCAATTACTGAACGACCGCGGGCCCGGAATTATCCCGACGTCTAGGTACGCCTTCGTTCCAGATCCTACCTAGTAACTTTAGACGAGCTATTCTACTCCAACTTAGAACGTCTATCTAAAGCACTATGTAGGACAAGCGGTAGATGGTGACGGTTATCCATCTAGTAGCCAATGTAGAGGCTGTGATGGAATGCAAACATCGCGAGCATGTTAATTATTGCCCGGTTGGCCAATATTATGCACAGAGCCTCAGTGGGATCTCGTGTGCATATGGCATCTAGGTTTGGAACCTGTAGGCGAAGTCGGTCCATGGAGGTGTTCTGTAAGTCGGTGAGAGGTTCGTGTGCATGACAGGCCAGGAGCGCGTGCTCGGGGGTTTCGATTTCTGTAACACAAAACCTGCACAGTTGTTGTTCTCAGGGGATGGGCGGCCTTCCATGTTCTAACCACCTGAGTTTTTCAGTTATGATGGTAACCAGGAATCGATAGGAGCGTGAATGGGACATTGTATTGTTCAACTGAGACAGACAGTATTATGTTGTCTGGGGTCTCGATTCCGCGGGGTGGTAGCGATGGAGCAGGTTGAGGATGGGGAGAGGTATGTAGAGGGGTGTTACGGGTTGAGGTATGGCTAGATGCGTTGCACGACAGGGAGCAGGATGAGAGTAAAGGAGAGGGGGGAAGGGGGAGGGTGGATACTTTATGCAACAGAGGTGATGGTAGGGAACTTAGCGGGCCCGTCTATCTGGCGACGCTGACTCGCTACCATTTCCTGGTGAGAATTGCGATCAGAGGAAGCAGCGGTGGGGCGTAAGAACGTTGAATTTGGGCAGTGGTGGTTGAAGGGAGGACCAGTGGAAGATGTGGATATTGATATAGTTTCAAGGCTAGTACTAGGGTTCACAAGGCGACGCCGAAGTGGGGCGCCGACCAAGGAGGTGCACTGGGTGTCAAATTCGTGTGTGCTATGGCCGTACGCTTTTAACCCTGTGAAGTGGCAGGAGTAGCCGTAGGGTCCGTCGCGAAACACGACTATCCGACGTTTCCAGGTTTTTGATGATGGTGGTGTGTTCGGTGTTAGCACACATGTATTGATAAATGATAATGATACAGCGGCGTTGATCACTGCCTCGGGCGGGGGCAAAGGCGGAGTCTAGGGTTCGACTCCCTGAATGTCCACATAAGACCGATTGTTGCATGGATTTTTCTATTTTAGTATGTGCATGCATTGGTATTCGACGCGTTAGAAAAATCCTCAGTGTTACGAGCAAGATTGGGAAGGATAAGCTCGAGTACTACGGGCGCATATGTGGAAGGCAGCGGTCTTGAAAGAAATGCGCAGGGGTGGGGTGAGCGGGCTGGTGTGATATCAGATGAGTGATCAAGGAGGGAGCAGTCGCACGCACCAAATATGCCCTTTTTTACGGAGAAGAATGAGCAGTTTCAAGGCTGAGCGCTGAGCTGGATGTGGGATTCAGTGCCAGTGAGTTAGCTGGCGGGCGGGGTCAGTGCAAGGGCGGAGAGCATAGGGACAGCGACTGACCGTCGCTGACGGCATCACTGGTCGTATGCAGGCGACTCTATTCTGGGTGGATCTACCATGGGCGTTGGTATGAGGGGAGGAGCTTGATTTTGAGACCCAGGTGGCGGGTGAGGCGTCTAGGTCACTTTGGATGACGCGCTAGCTAGGGCGAGCAGCCACTAGTGGGGGCGAACAGAGCGACAAGAGGCATGAAGGATAAAGGAATATGTGTCGACCACTTAACCGTTGAGAGTGAGAATTAGTGCGCCTAATTGAGAGAGAGATGTACCCTATGAAAAGACGTGAATTGAGCCAGTACATTTGGATTGTCGGCCAAGACTCGAGGCACATCAACAAAGGTCAACGTAAATGAACTGCAGGAGAGCATGCAGGCAAGAAAAATCTCGTTACGGTTGACGCAGTATTTCCCGTGTCTGATGATCCGCACCTTGCGGCGCAAACTCGATCTTGTGCATCACAAGGCCAATGTTCACAGTATGTTTTGAGGCGCAATCTAGAATGTTTGGAGGTTGAAGCTTTGAACGTTGAAGAACGTTGAACGTTGAACAGTGCAACGGGAGGCGGAACATAACAATATTGAGCTATATAAATGCACACTTAGTCCCCAGGGAGGCAAGAGAGTGCTTGCAGGAAGCAGAGAAGCGGAGATTGTGGAGGGAAGCGCAGATTTATCGGAAGTTCTCGGCATGATCCGTCGCCACAGCCACCTGGCGTCATCGGTTCACCACTTTAATCTGAACCCTTTTCCGAATCCCAAGAACGCTGGGGCTCATCATGAATGAGAACAGTGCCCGCCAAACCAGAGTCAATTCCAAAGTGAGCCCAACGAGAATCTGTCGCAGCGCCCGCTAATACCCATAATAATGTCCACACTAAGTACTAACGAGTTCTGGATCCTGACGTTCGCAAGCTCCGCGATAAGCGCCGTCTGCTGCAGTGCGAGGTCGCAGAGGTCACGAGGATCAAGTCTCTGACACCAAACAGATCGAGGATCAAGTCTCTGACACCAAACAGATCGAAGCCACCCCTTCCCAAATCCAAGTCCTCAGGCCTCAACCATCATTCAGGTTCCACCAGAAGCCGCCCACCGCGGCTAGGGTGTCATCCACCCTCAATGCGCCTGTAGTCTCCAAGACCAAACCTGTGCCCATCTCGCCATCGCGCACCAGCCTATGAGTCCGACGCATGAGCATCCGCTAGCCATGTGCCCTGCCCGCTGTTCGCTGCAGGGCTGGGGGCACCGGCGAAGAGTTCGGATAGGGCTAGTTAGGGGCCTTAGACGCTATGCGATGGCAAGGAGCTGAACCACAAGCCTTTGACGAGCAAATGTCAGGTTATTAGGAGGGATGGTATGGTGCGGGCAAGGCACTTGACAGAAGCATTCCATCCTAATCCTGGGTTAGGGTCCACGGTACAGCTAGGAAGCATACACAATCCATAGGAATCAAATCACTTCAGACAATCCAGCTCGAGCCAGTTGAAGAGAAGAAGAATATTTCGATCTGGAATTTTTTCGAAGTACAGGAGGAACTATGGAAATAAATATATGTAAACTGGCAGTACCGTTGAAGCGTAGTCATTTCGATGACTTGTCGTAGGAATGAAGGGCTGCAGAATAGTCATAACAAACTTAGTGAGCAAACCTAAAGTCCAAACGCCTGTTTCCAACATCTGTCGTTGTAGATAGATAATGGCTTTTTTCCTGAAAAGGGTACAGGGGCATGATCAGCACTACCCTCACTGCAGGTAACAGAATATACCTGGGGACTCATCGCATCCCAGATCTTGGCTCGCTGCTTGTTTCGGTAGAGGTAGTATGCTTTGATCCCCGGGTACATTATGAAAATATTGAAGCAGCAAATGGAGATAAGTATTTTGTTTCCACGGCGGTCTGAGGTTAAGCAGTGAGCACTGAGAAACTTTATCAGAAAATGAATGTTACATTCTGGTGCGTCATCCTCGCGGTATATCTGGGAGCCAATGATGGTGGATACTTGGACCATCATATTGTAAACCGACGCATTGACTGTCCTGCTGGCAACGGCGCCTGAATTCCGAGAGCACCATGCGACTTGAATTGGGTGAGAGTATGGAAAAGATAGTAGGCCTGTCGCCAATCCCTGTCAACGTGCAAAATCGACTTAGAGCCTGAAAAACTATGCAAAACATCGAATTTAGCCTACGAAATATTTCCACTGGTTTGGGTGCTTCGGCAGCGTGTAAAGTGCGACCAGGAAGGGCAGCGCCCAGATGTCCTCCACCATGGCCATGAGAGAGCGTTCGTTCATCGTTTCAGAGAGGAGCGTGATACCAAACATGGTGATCATGCCTGTCACTTGTGATGGGATGGTGAGCAAATTAGTTTGAAAGGTGTTGAAGCTGCGGGTGGCACCGGGGTCAGATAATTAACGAAGAGAATTAAGAACCGACTCCAACTGACCCTATGTTGCGTAAGGAAAGGGACAGATATGTGGAAGGGGGCGTGACGGGGATACCAAACATCAAGCCACTGCATGTTGATGTCAGACCCAGTCGAGGAGCGAAACGACTGGGACTTACGCAACATAGAGTGGCCACAAATCATAGTCACAAATACCTTGCCATAGGCGCTTGAGTGAAAGGCCTTCACGATTATGCATGTCACCCTGATAGTGGCGCATCAGCCAAGTCCTTGGATGAATGAATAGATGAAACCTTTGTAGGATCGTCGCGAAGGATACGACTGACTGCGATAGTTTCTTCCCTCTCACTAAACCAACCTTTTGGGCGGAACCAAGTTTTTGTTTGCGTTGGGGACGGTGGCATCTTGAAGAACGTAGCAAGACCAATGACTAGCGTGACGAGACCCCTTTTTGGCCCAATCAGCCGGTAATTGTAAGATGAGGAAACTCAAGACGTACTCAAAAAGGAAAAGCCACCTATTCATAGATGACAATCAGTCATAGAATGGCAAGTGAAAAGAAAGTGAGACAAACCTCCAACCTTCCTTCCCTGCTACACCTCGCATACGGAGAACGCCAAACGCAATGAAACTACCAATAACACCGCAAAGATTGGACGACATCCAAAAGAGGGCCAGGCGAAGGGGGAGCTCGTTTTTGGTGTAGAAATCTTCATGCAGTCGTGAGGAAGGGAAACAAATATCGAAATTCAAGGGAGCGCACAGGACAAATATAGAATGAGGTCAGGGATAAAGCCACCTTGGATAAAGCTACCAAAGCTCTACCATTAGAAAAGGGGGACTGAGGGATGGAAATAGCCGATGGCTTACCCGAGGAAAGCACGGCATACAAGGAATGACAAACGTCCACTAAGCCAAAATTGTGCCACTGTAACAATTGACCACATGCACATTTGCATAGGTATCCAACGATCAGGTCCAATCTAGTGGTAATTCTCATATCAGCTCATGATCGAGTTGCAGAGATGTAATTTTACGGACGCGCTTGGATAAAAGTTGAGAGGGTAGTTCGGCGCTAAGGAAAGCTACCCGGAAAACGGTGTTTCCAAAGTTAAAGTCTACAGTTCAAGCACGCGATTGAAACTCAACAAACATTTCACATTGCATGAATGGGCGCACCGTTAGTGTTCATTTTCAGGTCAGGGAGGAAGTTGTCAGTATTGGCTTGACTGAGGTTATAACGATCCAGATTCAGAGCAGAGAAGCTGATGGCGGCTGAAAGGTTTCATCAATACTGAACATCGAAAAGACCTCAAATGGCGTACGCACCCCATAGCATGACCTTCCAGTCGATCTTTCGAACAAGGGCCTGAAAGACTGAGCATTCAGTTCGTCACACATGAGAGTAGAATCAATCTCACCTTCTCCTCACGAAGTGTCCACCGGGCCTTGGGGTCAAAGCGGTGGAGGTTTTCGTAATCGGCCTTGGGCCAATAGTGTTCAGCGAGAGTAGGGTCATCATATACAGAGCGACGAGTAGCTGTAGAATCAAGGTTCACAGCTTTGATCAAGTGCCGCCTAAAGAGCCAGTCATAGAGCTTGAAAGGTTTTGGCTCAGCGTCCTCAAGGTCACTCGTGCTCTCTAATGACTTCGAGTCGATCTCGAGAGGCTTTTTTTCGAGTGAAGACCTCGGTGTGCTGGGCGTGGGTGATGGAAGAGGCTTTTGATCAACCGGGAAGGACATTAGTGGGGATCGAGGACAGTCGAAGACAGAGGAGGGCTGTATTTTATGTGGTTAACAATTATCGGTTTTAAGAGAACAGGATTTCGGCAAGGGGTGAGCAGGGATGCTTGACACATGAGCCACACAAGCGCCTGATACCTGGCGTAGATGAAAGGACGCTTTCAGTGGCAGCTTCACGGCTGGAGAGACTTGTCACAAGACCAGAATACTGGCAGGCGATAAGACAGTGGCACACGAGGTAAGGGAATAATGAGGTAAAAGAAGCACAGTATGGCGTGAAAGATAGCCACGGTCCATCTATTCTCCATTTCGATTTGATATTGATATTCTTCGATGTTGACAGTACTGAGAAGTTTGTGAGTTTGACGTGTGTTTAAGAACAGATTTGGAACAGATCATCTCGAAGAAATCATACCTTGGTTGGTGGACTGGTGCAAAGCAAGTTGAGCAAATGCTTCGAAGTCATGATACTTGGTCAAGGATAAATAAAAATATGCAATAGATTACTTACTAGTCGAGCTGTCCATATATCCAATTGGGTTGAAAATGCGCCACGCCACTGTCTCGCCATTCCCAGCCAGTTTGCAAACCTTTCATCAGACTCCGCGGATTCCGAATTAGCCTTGTAGCCGGTGAGATAGCTGTCAACCTCGATGGAGGGAAGATGGTTTCATTGTTGAATGCTTGAAGAGGATCAGGTATGTCAATGATTTATTATATATTATGCACACACCACACACGTTCCCTGGCTAAGGGATGCGCTTGGCTGGGCAGAACGATGGCCTCGATGTTCCACGACACAGCCCCGCCGACAGTGGGAATCTTGGACTGTCAGTTTCCAAGACTTTCTCTATCTGGCTCACTGCTCTTCGTATTCTGTAGAGTCTTACGATTGTCCTAATGATCTTTGTCCAACTTAGGGAGCCCAATCGAAAATCATAGCAGGGCTCCGACTCGTTTGCCTGAACATAGATCACCATCTTCCCCTCCCCCAATCCCCTCCCTCGACCAGCCATTCACCGCCTCCTGATGCGCTGCAAGCACTGCCTCCCCCACCCGTAAGCATATACATGTATATAGGGAGAGGAAGAAATGACACGCGAACGTACTTGGTGCCCAACACCTCCTAAGCAAGGCACGCGTGTATCAGCGTCCCACAAGACCCCTCAAGCTCCTTTGCCTCCTCGTCCGCACCTCCAAGAGCAGCCAGACTCGACAAATCACTCAACACGACGCCGAGCCTGAGCCTCCAAACCTAATCCAGCCGGGCTGCCGCTGACGTCCGTCCCACTCTTCCCGTCCAACCATGGCTTCGTCCTTATACTTCGGAGCCAACCCAAGGCCTGACCCATGCAAAGACGACGCCCTTCTTTGGTGCGCACCCGAGCGTCGACGGTGTCGCACTTCACTACCGCACCGAGGAAGAACAAGATGGCGTGGAGGACGCGTACGCGTGCGGGGTGTACCATGGATGCGTAGTGGTGGGGAGTTGGTGATCGTACTGGAATTGGAGTCCGCGTTGGTGGGGTTACGGGCGGGAAGGAGGAAGGGGATCTAGAAAGAGAGGTCCAGGTCAGCAGTTGCAGGCGGTGGGGTGGACGTGGAAGAAGTAGAGCCTGCGCACCTCCGCAATGCCTCCATAGAACTCGCACTCCATCTCCTTCCTGCGCCGCTCATGCTCGCTAAGATCCCGATCCTCATTTTTGCCCCCATCCACTGGACCGTGTAACTCTCATCCATATACACATGCAAGTCCTTCAGCAGCTCACCCGCCTCGGCTGTGTCGCCCGTATATGTATGCACGAGCACGCCGAGGATGAGGAGGTGGACACAGAGTGGAGGGGGGTGGGAGGAGCGGGGAAGGAGGCGGGGGTGGTGGTGCTAGGGGTTCGCCTGCTGTGGACGGTGTTGCTGCTCCTGTTGATGGAGAAGATGGTGATAACGAGTAAGCGGCGGCGACAGGACTAGTCAAATTAGAAATCGATACCTCAGCATGCCCAGGATCCCCGGATCTGGATTTGAATCCCTCACCAGCATATAACACATCGATTACGGGCAAGGCGTCCTCTGCCTCTGCGGGCACGTCGGGGACACGCGCTCTAGTGGGCATGCCGGACGGGGAGCCAGACGCGTAGGACGAGCGGGAGAATGGCGAGCGGTGTTGCACGTGGATTTCTGTCTGCGATTGTAGGCGAGGACGCAGACATATCGCGCAGGGCGGGGGATTTGGTATGTTGTGGCGGTCGGAGAGGGACTCAGCCTCGGATTCGGCGTCGCCCAAGTAGCTGTGGAAGAGGTAGAGGTGCGCGCCGAAACGTACTTACGGCTGTGTGGAGCGGAGGGAGGCAAGTTTGTCGTTCGCTTGGTGCGCCTGCGCGAGTCGGGCGCTGAGTGTTTGCAGATGGGGCGTGTAGAGCTGTAGCGCTGGGCGCTGGTTGTGTGTTAGCATGTCATAGACCTATCAAAACACAAAATAACGTACCTTTTGTGCGAGAATGAGCTGCGAATTAAAGAGTCAGTGACAGCAAGAAAAGATAGATAGATAGACGTACAGCTTTTGTAAGTGCAACCTCTACCTCGAGCCCAGCATCGAAACGCATGATTCCTTACTCGACCAGCCCCGCACTCCTCCAGCTGTTTCGCGGATCGAGAAGCAAGTTGGGCAGTGCGAGGAGCAGCGTTGCGGGCGGGAGGTGTTGGAGGTCGGGTGGTACAAGCGAGGTCTGAGGCGGGGAAGAGGAGGTCAGTTGTGTTTGAAGGGATGGGCATCGTCTATGCTAGAGTGGCGCCGTTTCCAGCGCGGCTGAGATGGCGACGGCGACGGCGACATCGCGGGCAAAGTCAAATAGTGAGTATGTCGTGTGATCCATCAGCTACAGCTGTGCTGTGCGACAGGAGGGGAGCAGACAATGACTCTAAGGAAGGCAGCGTTTGGGGGGCGTGCAGAAAAAAAAAAGCTTGTGAGGTCATCGAGGGAATTCGAAGCAGAGAATCTAGACGCACCAAGAAGGTTCTCGGCATACGCCGCAGCCAAACTTCCGCTCATCGTCAACAAGAACGGTGCCCGCCCAACCAGGGTCACTTCAAAGTGAGCCCAACGAGACTGTCCCAGTGGCCGTTAACACCCATAACAATATCCACAGTTAGCACAGGTGTTGCGGATCCTACTCGAGAACGTCGGCAAGCTCCGCGATGAGCGCCCTCTGCTGCAATCCGAGGTCACAGAGGTAATGAGGATCACATCTCGCCACAGTGCAGGAGGAGAGTACGCACCCGACTTGCCTGCCGTGCGTCGCCCTCCCATACCCGCATCCATCATCAAGGCTGCAGCAGAAGCCGCCCACTGCGGCTAGCGGATCTTCCACTAGCACCCAAAACGTAGGCCCCCTCCGCCCGCGCCTGTAGCCGTCGTAGAGCCTCCAAGACCAAACCTGGGCGCATGGGCCTAGTGGCGCTATGAATCCCATCGCCCTGATTGACCTCTTAGCCAAGGCCCCCCTGCCCTCGCACTCATCCCTGTTCCTTGCTCCAGATCCTCAGCCCGCCCGCCCGTTCGCAGGTATTTTCTGCGTGCGTCTCTCAGCTGTTCGATATTACTTCTTACCTGGCTTCACAGACCTGCTGACGACCTGCTCCGCCGATCCATCCTGCCCGGTAGACCAGCGCTACGTGTGAGGTGTGAGCCGCACTCGCGGCTTGCCTCTCAGTGGAGGGAACGGTTACCGGTCTAGGACCGCGGTGTAGAGTGGGGGAGGGACGCGAGCTACCGGCGGAGGGTCAGTGCGGCGTGCTTGTGGTCCGCTGGGTGCTGAAGAGCTGGTTCACCAGGTGAGCTGCTGGCAACCTCTGTGCCTGACGACCGCTTGACTCCTCCCCCTCCCCCAGCACAATGGCCAATTGTCCACCACTGACCCTGTACCTACTGTGACCATGCTGATGCTGACCGCTAACTCTCTGGGACAACCGCCAGTGTACGCCATTTCCAACAATCCCCCCTCTCAACAGTGCCAGTAACATGCGCAGCAGCAAGAATGGACAACACAACTGACCACGTCGCCGATGCTGGGTGTTGGGTTTCCAGGTGAGCTTTTGGCAACATCTGCACGTAACAACCATTGACTCTCTCCCTCTGCCTTGCCCACCCATCTGCTCCAAACACCATGCCCAGCCGGGCGTGGTGAGCTCACCGTCGTTGAAGGCTGGTTTGCCAGGTGAGCTGTCGGTGACTTTGGTGTGTGACAACCGCTGACCCCATTGGCAGTACGACGACGCTGTGTAGTATCTTGGGTTCATTGCTGACTGTGCCTGCCAGGTGAGCTGCCGGTGAAGTCTATGCATGATCACTGCTCACCCAATCAGCAGGTTAACTACAAACAACTATTCTCCGCAAGTTCCTCAGTTGAGATAGATAGTATGCACATGTTTTTTCCGGGAAAACATGTTGGATACTCTCTATCTTTACTAAGAAACTGAATACTAGTATGTTTTATGTTTCTCTGTCACTTTGTGCTGATGTTTTTTACAGCTTCCATCATGGCTTGGGGACTGGGGGATTTTTTGGAACTGGGGGATTCTAATACCAGC
>JABCKI010005896.1:0-28127 GCA_018282025.1 Sphagnurus paluster
GCTGTTGTAGCGCCAAAATTCACCTTGGCATCCATGGACACTGTAAGCCCGAGGTCCAAGATTGAATTAAGTCAGTCGGGAATTGACACTGTAAATCTGAGACATCCTCGTACCGCTCAAAGTAGTCCTTGAAGGCTGAACGGATGCCTTCAGCTGTCGAGAACCCACATCCCTGATGATCGCACTTGTAGGCGACCAGGAGTCGAAGTGCGGTGGGCGTCTTGTCAGAGACAACATTGAAGGCCTCCCCAAGTTCTGTCCGCTCGGTAGCCTCTTCCTCTGACGCGCCTTCGTCGACCTCATCTGTACGCTGCTTGGCATTCCATTCCTGCAACAGTTTCTTGCCACTCTTGACGTAGTTTGCATAGCCCTTTTTGGTTCTCACAGCCTTGTACCAAGCGTCGGTCGTCTGCTGACTCTGGCTGAGCAGCTGAGCAGCAGTCGGTGCAGGTGCAGGTTCAACAGTCTCAACGACAGGAGTAGCCGGGTGGTCAGACGTGACCTTGAGTTTCTCAGAGGCAGTAGTAGTGGCGGCGGCCTTTTTTGCCGCCTTGGGCCTTCGTGCCATTTTAGATTTCAAGTTGTAGATTTTTTTTTTTTTTAAAAAAAAAAAGCAGTATGTGGGGCGACAAAAGCAGGGTGTGGCAGGTCGCAGGCGGCGGGCACAGGCAGCGAGCGCTCTGATGTCTGACTCGGTCGTCGTGCCACCTTCAAGGGGAGTCGGGGACAGACGCAAACAGAAAAAACAATAGTGTGCCACAGAACTTGTAGCATTCAGACAGGCCGTAGTGAACCGACGAGACGCGAGACGGCAGATGTTGAATTTAGACAGGCCGTGCTAATTCTAAGGCCGTGCGCGAACGGACGACGGTAGTGTAAAGATTAAACAGCCTATATGATCGACTGTATAAATTGAGCAGCTCAGTGCGGCTCAGCTGTGAGCTGGGCTGCCTAAAATTGACACCATCGGCTAAGGCCGGCTACGTTAAATTTGGTCGAGCTATGACCTACATTGAACCAGATCTACCCATGTACAACGGCTAAATTACTACCGCATCATCATCCGCAACGTCTCTATGTCCGGGATACAGCCCTTCTCCCGCGTGAAGTATTCGACAATGTCCCTGGCGTCGCACTTGACTGCTGTCTTCAGCATCTCACGATCGACGACCACCCGATCCTCCATCTTCCGCCTCTTCCTCTTCCCCCTATTCTCCTCATAAGGGGAATCCTCCCGCTCCACCAGGGTCTTAACGAGCCCCAGGTCCTTCTGCCTGATCGCAACGTGAACCACCAAACCTTCCTTTCGCTGAGGTTCGGCACCCTGACGAAGGAGATACCGGACAAGCGGGATAAATTTCGCGTGCACTGCTTTAGTCAGTGCGTAGCCCTCATGGGCGTTAATATTTAGCGGTGGGAGTGCTGCTGATTCGAATAGGTAGCGCACGAACGGCATGGGATGTTCGCGCTCCTTCCATTGAATGGCACCGACCTTCGGTGCCAGTGACCGAAACAATCGTCGGGGGAGCTCAACTCGTCTCGTGTGCTCTTCCTTAGGAAGTCGTTTGCATAACACCTCCAACACCTCCTGCGAGCATATGGGATACCGTAGGACTCTCGTGAAGATAGTGGAAACGCTGGGATCGATGCTAACAGCAACGGCCCGACCTAGAAGATACTCAGATCGGAAGGATGCACGGGTCGAGTGGAATATTCCATGGATATGTCGTGAAGTGTATGGAAGATGTTCGGATAATGCGAAAAGCTGGAGCTCATAGAAAAGCTATCCATCCAGTTAGATGGTGATCAATGTTGGTTTGCGCAAACGGCATACCTCGACAGGAAGGCTTTCCAAGCCCACTTTGGGCAAGCACGGTGTGCTTTCTGCTACTGCAGAATTTCTGCAGAAATCTCCCATTCATAGATGGGAACCTCGAGTCCGAAGTGAATTGGCTGGGAGTGTAACGCACGCCGCACCGGAGCGTTGCATCCGCTGACCCGGAAATTTTAGCCCGTTCCGTCATGTGACTCTCAAGCCACGCGTTTTTATCGGCGTATTACTAAGACTCCTAAGCGCTTGAGCCTTGAGCTTGAGCTTGAAAGCTTTGAGGCTTGAGGAACAAGATTAGAAAGAAAAAGTGGAATTCCTTAGACTCGTGCTAACATGACTATCGACATGAATTAAATCCCGTTGTACGACATTATGATCGTACCACAATTTTTATCGTTCAAATTCAAGGTATCCGTTCCTCTGAGCCCTTCTCCTCCTCGCTAATCTTGCCTAGACCCTTGCTCGTGTCGATCTCATCACCAAACACTTCATTCATCTCCTCCAATGTTTTCCCTAGATTCCTTTGCTCAGTGACTGTATATGAATATCATATTGCATAGGGTTCACCTTTGGTTTCCGGGAAGAAGGCCGTAATTATACCAAAGTCCACAAGGTTGAGCGCCACAAAGACCATGTAAAATTTCCACTGTAGATTCGTCATCGCGAGAGGAGACACTTGTCCAATCAGCGTGTTGAAGGCCTTGGTTCAGCTGGTCAGATAGGATTTTTCATCTCGATGATATATTGTTTACCCAGTTAGAACAGGTTGCAACGCTGGTGCCGAGGGCGCGAGCATTTGTGGGGAAAACCTATATTACGATAGAGTTTTATCTCGAGAGATATTGTGATCTAGTCTTACCTCGGACGCCAATACCCAGCTGACTGGTCCGAAACTGACGGAGAAGAAAATGCTCGTCAAGAAAATCATAGCGATACCAGCACTGTATGGGATGATTGGAACATTTTCAATTTACAAAATGTTTATTCAAATCACCGTTGTGCTGTTTGGTTGGCATTCGGGTCGTCCGGAGGGTTCGTTGCGACGATTGCCGCAAGGATGGAAAAAGTACAAACAAAACTGGCTGCACCAAACATGAGAGGCTTTTTCCTTCCAACGCGATCAAGCGCGAAGATAATGAAGCTAAAGAAACTATTCAGCCCCGCGTCAACGGAAAATATGGACCGAACATACAACAGATTTGCAATCGGTCCAATGGCACCGTAGATCCTGTATTGAATTGAGGCATATATTTAGGGTGTAGAGCCATCGATGAACCCACCCCTGAACAAGGAGAGCCTTGCTTCCAGTGACACCAAGACTGTTGTACATCTGCGGCCCGAAGTAGTTGATAACTGCGATCATGTGAGTCCAAAGAAAAAGTGTTGTTGGGAAAGACAAAGACATACCGTTGATCCCAGTAAACTGACAGAAAACTTGTACACCAACGGCGACAAAGGTCCTTTTAGCCATCGGCGGAGTGGACCAGAGATCGCTCAGTTTGCGGCGCCTCACTAGAGACTCTGCCTTGATGGTGTCATGCATCTCCTTGTACTCGATTTCTGCCGCCTCTCTGTGGTTGTCACCATGAAGTTTGTACACGACCTCGCGTGCCTCGGCATCTCTTCCGACCTCCAACAGCCAGCGCTAACCCCACTTTCAGCACAGGGCACCTTATGATCAATCCAGAGCTTGTTTAGGTACTCACGGGACTGTATGGCAAGAATTGAATACCGACAAGCAACAAGCCTGCAGGCACGAGCTGTGTATATCAAAGACGGTCAGATTGGTGGCGTGGCCGAGGGGCTTATGCAACAAGGAGTATATACGGACCTGCAAGGCCAAAGGAAGCCGCCAAGATACGTCCGATTTGATGAACTGACACCCGTACCCCACCTGATGACATCAGCAGAGGTGTGAAAATCAATGATAGAGTTCTAGATTAGTTTTCACTTTCACATACCCAGTTGGCGACGATGAAGCCAATGCCTATCATCTGCTGGGTCAGACCTACAAGAAACCCACGGGTTTTGGGAGGGGCGATTTCAGTCTTGGAGAATGTCCTCAGCGAATGCCGGGAGTCAAACTGGCGAGAATTTGGCGACTTACATTATACAAAGGCACGGTCATGGATAGGACACTGAAAAAATAACTTATATATCAAGTGACACAGACCATGAACAAACTCACCCAATGGCGAGACCACCAATGATACGACCAACAAGAAGAGTTGCAACATTGCTTGCACCAGCTTGCATGGAGCAGCCCCATAACGCAAATAGACAGCCAATCTTACCATAATAGCTGTTGAAAATATGGTTCATGTATCGCCAAGAGGTCACTCACCTGGATAGTGCGCTTGCGACCAAATTTGTCGTTTGCCCTTACCGCGAGTTCCACCTATTACTGTGAGGTCATTGAGGGTTGCAATTTTAACGCACCATCCTGCCCCCATTGCGCCAAAGAAACACCCCCCTGACAATTTTTTAGTTTCGTCAACTATCTGCAGATATTGTGGGGCTCTCACCATTGAAAGTCGAAACTACAGCCCCTCGGATACTTGGGTTGTCGGTGAATCGGGCTAGATACCTCTCCATCGTAATCACGGACGCGATGATTCCACTGCGAGGGTGTCATTAGATGCACGGCACCATGATCTAGGATAGAAAACTTGCCTGTCATATCTGAATGGCACAAGAGACCTTAAATCAATGTTATCAATTGGTAGCGTACAATTTCGCTCACCCAAACAAGAACGCGCCTAGACAGGGTCGCGTTAATACAAGATACACACAAGTGTATGTCAGGGATACGCACCAATCGAGGAGAACGCTGCAACGAAAATATTGTATGCCAGGCCCATTTTCGCGTGGGTGTGTGGGGGTGCTCGAGTGATCAAAGTAGAAAGCCACAGAATAAATGGCTTTTTGTGCTTGCCGTCAACAGGGACGTAGGGCCTACATATCGCAGCGGAGAATCTACGGAGCACAGAAGCATGTGTGGGGCATCACGAGAGCAGGGGTGCGATGAGCGGGCCGGGGCGAGGGTGATAAACGCGCGAGATTCTGTGCATCCGAACCTATATGGAGCAAAGTGAGGCTTCGTCTGTGGGATTCGAGAGTGTGGGGGCGCGTCAAAAACAGAAAATCAGTGCGGTTAAGGTGGCTGACGTGCAGATGTGGAAAGTCACTCGAATGGTCACAAGTGAGTTGGATTACGCGAGGTCGCGGCTATGAATACAGATCTGGTATCTCGAGCGCAGAATTACAGGAAATGACGCCTGCATGAGGTACGACTGTCGGTTTAAAGGTCGGCAGCCGACTTTGTCTCCTCCTTCTCTGAACTATCACTCTCGGGTGGAAAATACTCTGGGATTAGGGACCTATAGAAATCCGTTAATGATTAGGACAACGGGATATCTCGAGCACAAGTCTCTCACTTATACACCTCTCGATCCTCATTGCTCCGGACCACAAAAATCACTCGCTCGATCTGACAAAAGTTTGAGGGAATAGAGCCCAACAAGTACTCCAGATATCATACCTTGCTGCCATTCTCCGTATCGAGAAACCTTCGGACCTCACCTAATGCAATATGCGTTGCGTCTTTAATCGGATAGCCATATATTTTAGTAGAAACCGCTGGAAAGGCCTGGAATCCTGCGCATCAGCTTACCCACACCAGGTGTACTGTGGAGAACTGAAGACGTACAACATGCCGCACTTTGTTCTCCACGGCGACCTCCAAGCTTGTGCGGTAGCACGACGCGAGTTCCTCTGCTTTCTTCTCTACATCGTTCGGCGTATATATCGGGCCTACGGTGTGGATGATGTGGCGTCTTATGGGATTTTTCAATATTTAGGGTAGATGCAGGGCATTGCAGGAGAAAACTACTTACGATGGAAGACGGTATCCTTTAGTGATTTTTGACTGTCCTGTCGGGCATCCATTTAGCGTGCGGCCTGTATGCAATGATATCAGAAGCCAATTAAAGTGGTTAACGTATCATATATAGTGATACTCCGTACATTCTTCAAGGAGTTGTGGGCCTGCAGCGTGGTGGATTGCTCCGTCGACTATTTATCAAGTTGAGTAGGAGAGGATCGCCTGGTACCAATGAATATGACATACTTCCCCCTCCGCCTGTAATAAGAAACGGCCCTGGTCAGATACAAATGGGACATCGAGAAGACAGGTGGGCTCACCTAGCAAGCTCTTATTTGCCGCATTGACAATCGCGTCGACCGCGAGGTGAGTAATGTCGCCCTGGCTGATCGTAATGTGAGAGAGCCAAGACAGGGGTAGCGATATAAGAACGTACTACAACGAGACCCTATCAAGCAATCCCGGATCTGCCTTGTACTTGACCTCGTCTGGTGGTGGTGCGTTCAGCTTCAAGGGGGACGTGGAGTCCAGGTTGTACGCCTGTCTGATTGTGAGGATATCCGCCAGCAGGACGGTGGAGACACCTTTGCCTTCAGAGTCCTCGCCGTGCACTGACATCCTGTTAGTGGTAGATTTGACAGGATGCATTGAGCTGAGGGGTGTCTATAAGGGATAAAGTAATGTTATGTAACGTTGGAAAGTACAGCGATGTCTAGTACAACGTCATGCCCTATCACAATGGCAAGTTAGTGGTGGTGGTTGACGGTTTGACAGGAGCCCAACTAACCATCTGTGATGGGGTGGTGGAGATGGTGGAGGTCGGGCTATGGTGTTGATGGTACCCTAAGAAAATCGGTGTGGTTGAGGTGGCTGAAGGCAGATCTGGAAAGTCACTCGAATGGTCACAAGTGAGGTGGATTACACGATGTCGCGGTTACGAATACAGATGCGGTATCTCGAGCCCAGAATTACAGGAAATGACGTCTGCATGAATAGAAAGGCATACACGTCGGTTTAAAGGTCAGCAGCCGACTTCGTTTCCTCCTCGGAACTATCACTCTCGGGTGGAAAATACTCCGGGATTAGGGACCTAAAGATATCCGTTAATGATTAGGACGACAGGATATCACAAGTCTCTCGCCTATAAACATCTCGATCTTTATTGCTCCAGACTACAAAAATCACTCGCTCGATCTGACAAAAGTTTGAGGGAACAGAGCCCAACAATCACTCCAGATAACACACCTTGCTGCCATTCTCCGTCTCAAGAAACCTTCGGACCTCATCTAATGCAATACGTGTTGCTTCCTCGATCGGATAGCCATAGACGCCAGTAGACACCGCCGGAAAGGCCTGGAATCCTCCATATCAAATTCCCCGCACCCAGTGTATTTTGGACAACTGAATACATACAACATGACGCAATTCGTTCTCCACGGCGACCTCCAAGCTTGTACGGTAGCACGACGCCAGTTTCTTTGCTTTCTGCTCTACCTCGTCCGGCGTGTATACCGGGCCTACGGTGTGGATAATGTGGCGTCTTATGGGATTTTCAATGTTTAGGGCAGAGGCAGGATAAAACTACTTACGATGGGAGACAGTATCCTCTAGTGATCTTTGACTGTCCTGTCAGGCATCCATTTAGAGTGCGGCCTAAATGAGAAGGTGATTAAAGTGGTTAACCTATCATATAGTACTACTGCGTACATTCTTCAAGGAGGTGTGGGCCTGCAGCGCGGTGGATTGATCCGTCGACTGGTTATTAAGTTGAGTAGGGGAAGATCGCCTGGTGCCAATGAACACTTCATACCTCCTCCTCCGCCTAGAATAAGAAACAGCCCTGGTCAAATACGAATGGGAGACTAAGAACGGGTGCACACACCCAACAAGCTCTTATTTGCTGCATTGACGATCGCGTCGACCTCCAGGTCAGTAATGTCGCCCTGGCTGATCGTAATGTGAGGCACTGAGGGGACCAAGACGAGAATGGCGGCGTGGAACGTACTGCAACGAGACCCTATCAAGCAGTCCCGGATCTGCATTGTACTTGACCTCGTCTGGCGGTGGTGCATTCAACTTCAAGCGCGATGTGGAATCCAAGTCGTACGCCTGTCTGATTGTGAGGATGTCGGCGAGCCGGACGGTGGTGACACCTTCGTCTTCAGAGTCTTCGCTGTGCACTGACATTCTGTTAGTAATAGATCTGCGTTGGTTGTGATGTTGCGGTCGAAGGGATAATGAGAATGTACGGCGTCGGAGTGGAGAGAGAAACTGTTTGACACGGCCCGAGATCGCTGCTACGAAACGTGTCCGCGCCATGCACGGACGGTAAATCCACAAGCGGCTAACAACGGTCACTGATTTTTAGAACCTGACGCTGGACGGGATGCATAGAACTTAGGGCCGCCTATAAGGGATAAAGGGGATAAAGTACTATGTTGGAAAGTACAGCGATGTCTAGTAATACAACGTCATGCCTATTGAAAAGGTAAACAGCATAAGAGGAATTACAGGGGATCTGGAAAACATCTGCGCCAGCGCTCCCAAGGACATGGAAAGAAATAAGACAGCCTACACCGGCTGGACAGTGTATGCTGCGTTTTACTGTAGAGCGAATGAAGTACTGCGGCGCGGTGCGCACACGGGAATTATATGGTATGGCCATAGACGGAGAAAGAAAGCAAGAGAATAAAAAAAGGATGCGATGGGGGCTGTGTGTCATGAGGTCATTAGAGAATGTGATGTGTTCAATCCAGAGTCTCCTTCAGCATCAGATTAGCCCCTAGCGGGTGGGTTTGCGTGTGCGTGTGCGTGTGCATTATGTCAGATGTAGTGATAACAAGGAATCAGCGGAGAAAGAGCTATCACAATGGCAAGTCAGTGATGGTTGACAGTTTGACAGAAACCCAACTGACTGACTGTGATATGGTGGTGGTGGTGGTAGTAGCGGTCGGGCTATGGCGTTGATGGTACCCTACGTCCATGTGACGGAGGCATTGGCGGCATGTATCGGTGAGAGTCGCTGTCAAGCATAGGCGAGCCTGCCTGTGACCGCTCGGCGATTGTGGCTGTGGGAATCAGCGTCCCGTCAAGCGACTGGGCTACTGTCCGTTCCGTGTCTTCAGTAGAGGTCCCAAGCGTCGTCACAGGTTGGTTGTGTGGATAGTAGGATAGTCGTTGCAAAGTCGAAAAGTCGTATACAGTGAACCTGGTAACAATCAATGTGAGCGATTTCAAGGTAACTAAGAGGAGGAAAACAGGAAACATACTGCTCCTCGAGTTGTCGAAGTTCAGGCTTCATCTTGTCTAGGTCCGGATTAACTTTCCGCTTAGAGTGGGTAAGGGGCTTTTCAACCATCAGGAACTCGTCGAGTTCATGGGTCACGTCAAAATTGGCTGTCTTCATCTAAAAATGGCGCACTCATAAGATGCGGGTAGCTCGGAAGACAGTAGGAAATAAAAACCCACATCTGGAACAAAGGGCGGTTGGCATTCCTTGCTCTTCAGGTTGTCCCACTCGATCGAAGTAAACCAGGGGTGGGACTGGATGTCCTGGAGTCCCTGGCCATTAGGTCGACATCCGAGTCGTTTTTCAGGATCGCGTTCGATGAACTGGGTGACGTGCATGTTAGCAAGCGCGAATGTGATAATGATATATTAAAAATGTACCCCTCGAAGCGCCGCTATACATGCATCGCTCACTCGCGAGCTCGCGTCTTCTGGGAATTTCAGGGGGTCCTTGAGAATGGACTGTGTCATCTTTTCCGCATTGCGTCCGTCGAAGGGCCGTTTGTGGAAGAGAAGCTCATAGGCGGTGATGCCCAAACTCCACCAGTCAATCTGCCACGAGTACCCCTTACGTCCGACCACCTGGGGGGCCATATAAGCCATGCTCCCCGCGACGCTGGTATGCAACCGTCGCTCGGAGTAATGTATTGCGACGTTGAAATCTGTGATATGCGCGTGTCCCATAGCATCCAGTAGAATGTTGTCCGGCTTTAGATCACTGCAACCATGTTCAGTTGGGAACCGTGCCGAAGCGAAGGCGACGTACCGGTGAATTATCCGCTGGCTGTGTAGATATTCCAATCCACAGGATAGCTCTGCCATCCAGAATCTTACAACATCTTGCGGTATATGACCTTTACGTTCCAAGTGAACTGACAGAAATCACGATGAGAAAAAAAGATGATGTGAATGATATTAGCGCCGACGTACATCGCAAGTCACCACCTAGCATGAGGTCGATGACGAAAAAACAATTCTCGTCGTCCTGGAATGCATAGCGCAAATTCACAACGAAAGGGTGGTCGATCTGCAGTAAATAATATGTTAATCGTCACTGGACACGTAAAAATGAAGTGGCCACACCTCTTCCAAAAGCCTGCGTTCCTGTATAATATTGGCGACCGCCTTCTGTCGGATACACCGGGCCTTGTCGATGTACTTGAGGGCGTAGAGCTTCTTGGAACGTTTGTGCTCGACGACCCGCACCTGATTAGAGTTTGAGCAAATAATAGCGCGAAAGATAACATTTATACACACCTTGCCAAACGCCCCCTTGCCTACTGCACGGTGGAGATCAAAGTGGTAAAGAGTAACCTCTGCATCGAAATCTACGGGTTCAGTAAGGCAGCAACATACGCCTCCCATCTTGCATAACCAGATAGAGAGGATAGGTTGCGGGGGATATTAGAAGGTTGAATACAAGGAGTCCGAAAACGGGGTACCGGCGAAAGACTTTGTACCAATGATGGCGCCCGTCAAAGGCTTTGATCTGTGTTTGGTGCTTCTCAGTGCCTGACCACACCGAGACAATAACTTGCTGATGATGTTTAGCGGCCATGGCTGTTGGATGGCATGAGGCATGAAAGACAAAAGAAAAGAGTTTCGAGAGGCGCATATATATTGCCAATTCTGCACTAGTCCCACCGAGGCGCAGCCCTTGTGACTAGATCGGGTCATCACCTTCTCGACCGAGTCGGGCGCGTGTGCCTGCCGTCTCTGGTGCCAGTTTAAATTTGACCTTGAACACTGTGGGTCACGTTCTGCTCGTACTCATGCAGCACGACCAGGAGTATCAGAGTCTCTTGGCACCAACTCCAGAACACCTTGCCTCGGTCCCAGTCTTTCCTCTGATCCCCGCCCTGAAGAGAGATGTCACTGTGAGTCCTTCACTTCCCCTTGAGCTGTCTATGTTCTAACAAGCCTTGCCTTTCACAGAAGACACTTGGCAAGTGGCGCTCACTCTCTCCTTGCTTCATGCACTCATGACCACTCCTCAACCCTGTAGACACTGCATTGGGTTGGGAGTGAGTCCTCCTTTATGCATCACAACAAGGTTTGGTGCTAAACCTCGAGGCTAGGCAGCTTACAGCGTCCGACATCAACTTCACCATAGTTCGCCCTCTGGTCCAGAAGTATGCACGGCTCAAGAATATGGCCGTCATCTACGCGTGTCTGGTTGTCCGGTCGCATTTTCTTGCAGAATCATCCCGCGATCTCGCCAACGCTGGGGTCATGATGTCGCGAGCGACACTATGTGAAATCATGGCAATGAAACTACTCAGTCGCTTCGCCTCCAACTACATCCAACTCGTAGCAGTATTGACGACCCGTTGGAGTCCACTGGCTGGTGCGACGTCCGAAATCGTGGAGCATGTTCGTCAAATTGCAGGGGACAACCATGATGCCGATTCTGCCCAGAGTGCCTTGGAGGTGAGTGTTCTATCGAAATATATATATATAGATATTATAATCTGACCAATGATACCCCAGATGGCAATCTCGACTCAAGCTAAAGCTTTTCTTGCATCCCCAGTGTCCCAAAAGGTTGTGAATGATATTTATTCTGGAAGGGTTGTCTTTAGCACGTCAGCAAGTCGCTCAATATTGGCTGATAACTACAAGCCACGTGCTATCGAGCTGTATGATTCAAGAAAGGCGCCCTTCATGGACCATTATCGGTATGAAAGTTCCTCAGCAACGCTCTTGTCAACTTACATACTTATGTAGACTTCGGGTACCATTCTACGGCGCGATCCTAGAGTTTCTGAATTTTGCTCTTTTGTTGGTCACCTTTATCCTATGCCTCTCCAGTAAGTCTATATTTTCGACCTCCTTCAAGTCCTGAATATCTGATTTCTTTCAGACCACGACAAGATGCAGATTACGGGCTGGGAGACACTTTTTATCATCTTCGCGGCTGCATTTACTTTGGAAGAATATACCGCTGCTACGGAACATGGTTGGATCAGTAAGTTAACTCGGTTACTCTTCTGTTTTCCAACAGGACACTTATGGCCACCATATAGTTTATATTGCAAATGTATGTCTACATGCCCCTCACCTACTCAGTTATTAACCATTACAATACCAGTTATGGAATGTTTTCGACTTTTCTTTCATATGCATTTTCATTGCATATCTGACCATTAGGATCGAGGCGATCAACCACAACGATGGTATGTACACAGAAAGACCCATGGTACTTCTGACTTTGAACAACATTGCTAGTGGAATCATCACAAATGGCCTTCGATATCTTGTCCATCAATGCCTGTATCCTGTTCCCAAGGTCTGCTTACGTCTTCTTCTCTCCTTTGATGCATGTAACAAAAACTTGCTCTAGACTTGTGTTCTTCTTGATATCAAATAACGTCGTTATTCTGTGGGTTACCTTGTCTATAACCGTTTGTCAACACCTTATGGCTCTCCCAGATCCCTGCGCGCGATGGTGTCACAGTTTGTTTTCTTTATTGGCATAGCCGCGGCTTGTTTCTCGGGCCTGCTTTTCACGTTGTGGAACCTTGGTAAATGTTCTACCTGTGGCAGTCAGTGAAATTTCTGACCTCATCACTTCTTCGAACGAAAGGACAAGATATGGAAACTGCACCAACGTTCAAGTCCATCGCATGGCTCATGACACAAATATGGTTTGGCAATACCTCCCTCAGCTTCCGCGACGCATCATTGTTTCATCCTGTCTTCGGACCGATACTGATGCTCATGTTCGCGGCATTATCAAATACACTTTTGGTCACCAGTATGTGTTCTCTTTCATTTCTCAACGCAGTCTTGAATCTTAGTGACCTTGAACAGTCCTCATTTCGCTGCTATCCAACACGGTGGCCAGGATCGGTGCGGTATGTATTTTATGCCTTGCTTACTTGGTTTTTCAACATCCTAATCTGAATGACACAACAGAATGCTACACAGGAGGTGGGCCTCAGTTTATTTTTGTCGTCTATTTGACTTATAATTCCGCGCTCAGTATCTATTCCAATTTGCAATTTCCACAATTGAGGGGTAGGCATCTTAATTTGTTTTTTCAGTTCTTCGCTGACGTGTCTGGCCGCTCTATAGAGTTAAATCAGATGCACTATTCTCGTACCAACCCCCTTTCAACCTCCTCGCATTCCTTATTCTCAAGCCAGCGTCGTTCATCCTCTCCCCGCGAGCCTTACACACCACCAATGTCTTCCTGATCAAGCTCACCAGCCTGCCCATCCTCATCGTCATCGGCATCTACGAGCGCTACTTTGCCGCTGGACAGCGCTTTGCTGAAACCGGGCGTACCACTGCACACACTCTCTTTAACAGCCTCCCGAGGCAGATAAAGCACATGCCGCTCGTAGAGGCGCTTGTAGGCTCATCGTCGACCGATCTGTACGAGGCGCTCTTCGAGGTAGAGTTGACGAGTGAGCTTGATCCATTCGAGGGCTCGGATGTAGAGGATGAGGTCACGGGGTTGCGATCGTTCGCTTCTCGTGAGAGCTTTAGTAGTGCTCGCGCTGGGGTCGATGCCGGTGCCGGTAGGGAGCGTGGTGGTAGGTCGAGAACGCCAACGACGCCCCGGAGGAGGAACCTGCCGAGTGTGGGCCCGTCCTCGCCAAGTGTTACGGTCAACCCGCCGATGCCAGATGCGCTGGAGGTTCCGGGAGGTGGCAATGGGTCGAATTTGAGCCCGCTCGCGATGTTGTTTGGCTCCCGGATGTCGACGGCAGTGGAAGGACAGGCGGCAGCGAGTAGGGCAGAGGCGGCGGCGAGACGCGTGGAAATGATGTTGGATGATATGAAGGGGCTGCCTGTCCAAAGGCTGAAGGACGAGATGAAGGATCTTCAGGTTCGCGTTTTCCTCCTTTTCTTATTTATTGGTGATTGGTGTGTAACTGATTGATGAAACGTAGGATCGCCAAGCACGGATCGAGAATCTCTTGTTGGTACTTACCAGGGGAATGAGGAATGAGACGCCGCATCAGCATCGGCATGATAGTAGTGCTTAATTTCTACTGCATTGGTCTTTTGGGACTTTTTTCATGGTTTACTTGGCCATTAGTTCTCTACATGCTTTAACGTCATATACCAGATCACAAACCCTTCTTTCTTGGATCATTACTGCCAGTTGGACGAAAAGGCGGGCAATTAAAGCCCGGCAAAAACTCTTCAGCCCCTGATCAGGGTGTTGATTATGTCAGCATGATTGTGCCCTTGAACTACACACTGGCAGCTATTAAGTAAGCAACCAGTAAGTCTACCAACCTCCTCAAGCCAACCAGGGCAAATTTATCGAAACTGGATGTATTTCTCAATTTCTATTCTGGTTGTCAACGAAAATAGGTCCGGGTGTCGCTTGCGTCAGGTTCTTTCGCATCGGGTACCTAGCGCAATTTCAATAGCAAATATGGTCTAATATGGTCCACAATTTCCGCTTGAACTTTTAGGTGATCTATCAGTCAAACGGAGTCTCTTTTTTATTCAACCCCCCTTTTTATTTTTCTTTGTCACCTCCAGCACTCGTTCTGTTCCAACGATGCTTTTCAAGTTCCTCTCACTTGTTGCTCTGGGTGCCTCCAGCGCCTTTGCCACCGCCACACCTACTGTGGCTGCTAGCTACCTTGATAATAATCCGCCGGCATCTGTGCTCGATGGGAGAAGCTATAAACCAATTTCTCAGATCGATGCCCGGTGGAGACAGCCCGAGCGGATGCAGTCTCGGGAAACCTCGCGTAAAGCCCGCGGAATACACGCAAGATGATGATGATTCTGTCCAACGACTGACAGCGTGTGTATCTACTGCTGACTAAGCCCCGAGTCAACTGCCTAGTTTGGAGTTTCGCCCGACGACACTCCACCGGGCATGGACAAATGCAAAACGTCTCGCTGCTGGTCTCCCCTTGAACCCACCCGTGCGGCGTGGTACCCGTGGTGTGTTGCCTGGTCATTTGCAGCGAATTCATCTGCTGATTATAACTTTTATATCACCCAGTCTCTCGCTCTCAGCCCTCTGAGGTACCCCCTGCTCTGTTCGTAGACAACACTGGAATATAATTGTTTTTATGCGCTAATACTTCATTTGCAGGACCACGGCCTACCTTCTAGCTAGTGATGGACCGAGTACTTTCGGATACGTCGCAAAAAAGATCAACAGCTACGGCCAGTATGTTATTGATAACACCGGCCAGGTCGACAAACGCCTCATGGTGGTGCTCGACCTGAGTGCCGCCGCCGAAGGTCCTTCCAACATACGGACAATCGTAAGCTTTTCGCGTTTGATAATTTGTCAGAATACTTATTTAGCATGTAGAACGGGCTTGTCACATTCCCATTCTTGGGCGCAATTAATGGCGTTTTCAATACCTCCCCAGATGCCGGTCCAGGATCCTACAAGTGCGAAAAGTTCATACTTCACGTAATAATCTAGTCCTGATATGCTCAAACAGCTATATGTACATTGCGGCTACGAGAGAGACCTCCCCCAACGCTCCTCCTGCTCTGGGGCTCAATGCGTTCTCACAAGCTACCAACATGCCCCTAGAAATCGAGAGTGCTATCGTCAGTATTCTATCTTTCCGCCCTTACACGGTTACTAAGATATACAATACATAGTGGACCTACAACCCGAAAACTGGTGCCATTATTCCTCAATGGATCAACAGAGACTTGAGCAGCCCAACCAATTATATAGGATATTCACGACGTAAGAAAAATTGACAAGTCTTCTTCACTAATGTCTCATCCGTATAATCAAGTGGACAGTAACTTCTTCTTGGTGGGTGACCAAGAGGCTTACACTAAACGGTTTGGAGAGGCTGTTACCTGGCTTGTATGTATCTCCATCCTTAAATCTTTCAGAAGCGAGACTGATCAGACGATCGCAAAGACCTTCCACGTCATCCCCGTTTAATATTCTCGAGAATGGTTGAATATACCAAGGCCATATATCTAATGTTCACAGAAAATTGGAATCTAACTCGCATTCACCTTCACCACATTCATTGTCAACTTTTTTTTTTAAAAAAAGCCTAACAATTTCGAAGATCAGAAATTTACATCCAGGATCCTGTTCACAGCTGCAAATTTACTAGAGTTGTCTTTCTTTTTGTTGTTCCTTGATCTGAGTATGAGTGTTTTATATCATTACTCTTCATATTATTCGATCGCGCATGCCACGCATGGTGCAGCTTTTTCAGTATCGCGAACGATCTTCGAAGACTGATGAAGTGATGTTCCACCCCGGCTCTTCTTTCATCTTATCTAACCGTGCCAACGCCGCGCGCGATGCCGCGTTATTCTCGAGCACAAACTTGACATTCTCAATATGCCGCGCAGACGTCGTGTCCTTGCGGCGTTCCTCCAGCATGTCGAGGTGCAGACCAAGCGCAGATGTATCGCCATCAGGGTTTACCCAGATCTGGCATTCCAACGTCTCAAGCTTCGGGAGCAGCGCTCCATTTCCCATATCCTGCAACATCTCCCGTGTGAGTGGGGTGGCAGCCGACCAGTCGGTAAACTCGTCGCCAAGAATGAGCTTGGACAGACGTGGGGTGCGGCGGAGGATATTATGGAGGGAATCCGCAGAGTAGGCGACGCCTCGAATTTTGAGGCTCTCCAGGACCTCGCACTGGCAGAGGTCCTCGATGATACCTATGGGGACATTTCCACCTTCTGTCGAATCGAAAAATTTCAAGTGTCGCAGGCTCGGTAATTTAAGCGACCCATTCCAGAGTCTCGCTGACGTATAGCCCTCGAATTCGAGGTACAAGGTCCGTATATTGTGCACTAGCGTGGTAGAGGGTGGGGCTGGCAGGGCAGGAAACGGTGTCACTGGATCGAAGCTGTACGCGCTGCGACTTCGCTGAGAAAAGAGGCTAAAATCACCGTTGACGAGGTTAGGCATTTGCCCAAGGAGATTGTAGAAGGCGTTGCAGGGCACCCCGGCAGACAGATGGGTGAGCCGTGAAAGGGGAATTGCGGGGACGAATGGGCTGAAGCAACTCTCTCTGCCGATACGTAGGTTGCAGAGTTTGGGGGCATCCCGCAGGCTCTCCGCACAAAAATTCATCTTTATGAAAGAACCCGTGACCTCCAGTGTATGTAACTTTGGAGTCATCCCTGTTGAAAGGGTAAGAAAATCTCGGGCAAAGATACTACAATGGTATAATTTGAGATGTTCAATGCGAATGAGATGAGGTTTCAAGCAATCGATAGGATTCCATAGCCGAGACGTAGCAGACTCCCCAAAAGTACGAGTCCCAATGACTTCGCATTTGAGCGGGAGCTGACCTGACCTCTCAAGGACCTGTGACGTAGCCAGAGAGAACTTTTGGGCCTTAGCTTCATCGGCGCCCGGATCACTACGCGCACGAGGAGGGCCATCGATACACGCACGAGTCGGAGAGCTACCGATGCGCGGTAAGTGGATGCGCACCACTGTCCAAAGGTTTTGCGAGCTGAAGAGCACCTCACGCCAGCTGGAGCACACGCTGGCCAGTATTTGGCGCGGATGGTTGCTTTTGTGTGGGATTTCGGTGGCAGTATACTGACCGCAAACCAAGGCGAAGATGTAGGAGAGGATCTCGGTCGCGACCTGGTTCACAGGAGGCAGACCTGCGCTCGAAGGGTTAACTTTAGGCACCAGGATAGTGTTCATATATGCGATTCGTTGATGAATAGACTCAGATATTTTCCTGGTTAGATTTGTTGGTCGAGGTCGCCACGCTTCGCGTGTCGAGTGGGTTTTAACTTTTATAGGACTAGTTTGTAACTCCGACGTCATTGCACAGCACATTCCTGACCTTTCACGCACTTGTGAGGGTCAGGTCCCTAGGACCACGGTCTCTTAGTTATCAATGGTCTCGTTACTTATCCAAAGGACTCTTACATTAGTTCACAGACTCTTAGTTACCTAAAAGCCTCGGCGTCGTGTACAAATCACGGGCACTCGCGCACTCGTTGTTTGTACGCCTTGTCGAATCAACACAAGTGACTACCATCTCCAAACCCGCTCGAAACCTCGCTCCTGGTCTCTCGTCGCTCGTATCTCATCTCTCGGCACTCGGATTGGTCTGGGACTTGGCCTGGACCATCACAGCACTGTGCGCTGGAGCCTACCCGGGTGTCATGAGTGGGACTAATGGTTAAAAATATAGTCTGGGGCCGCCTGGTAAGGAAGCTCTAGGTTGCACTTGACGTGAAAAACTGTGAATGCCAGTTGGTTCAAGATCAGACGCCCTGCGCGCGCGTCAGTCTTACGCATTCGCAGTTGAAAATTCTATAATTTTATATTTCGAATGAGCAGCACGAAAATGAGCATTTTACTCTTTCAAATAGTTGGCAGTGACATAGATCGTAGCACCCACTTTCTCATGGCTGGCAAAATGAGCTGCTCTTTGACCGTTTGAATTCTACCAGGAGCTCGAGCGCTTCATGTGCCATCCTGGGACTGACTAGCAAAGGATGCTGAAGAGCCACCACGTCTTCCGTAGTCAATCTTTTTTATTCAGCCTTAACGAGCTAAAAATCTTGCAGAATGTTACAAAAATGATCTCTATGCCTTTTTTGAGGACAGAGCCACTGTGGAATACGAAATTTTAATCCTAAATAGATATTTGAATATCATTGATTTATGACATATTAACTTCAGGGATTAAGATTAATCATAGCGCCACAGCACCCATGCCCGAGCTGAAACTCAGAAATTTTTAGTGTAGTATTGGAATTGAACCCATAGAAAATTTGACATTGCTAGAAAAAAAAATAACGAGAGTGCGGTGCGCTATTTCAAATCTCAAGGATCAAAGCAGCCATGTTTCACCCCAACTGAACTCAGGGAATGATCAGCGCAGCGATATTCCACGCCGTCTCCTCTTTCATCTTATCAAGCCGTGCACACGCTGCACGCGGTGACGCCTTCTTATCCGACACAAACGTGATATTCGCGATGTGGCGCGCAGGCGTCGTATCCTTGCGGCGTCCCTCCAGCATGTCGAGATGTTGATCAAGCGTGGGGGTCGCTTTGTCGCCAAGCGCTACACAGATCCGGCACTCCAGCGTCTCGAGCTCCGGGAGCAGCGCGCCGCTCGCCATCTCCTGCAGTATATCCCCCGTCAGCGGGGTGACGGACATCGAGTTGGTATACACGTTGCCGAAAGAGAGCTTGGAAAGGCGTGGGGTTCGGCGGAGGATCGAGCGGAAGGCGTCCGCGGAGTAGATGATGTCTCCTATTTTGAGGCTCTCCAGGACCTCGCCCTGGCAGAGGTCGTCGATGATAACTCTGCACTCATTTCCATTTAGCACCGAATCGACAAGCTTGAGGTGTCGCAGCTTCGGTAATTTGAGGGATCGATTCCAGAGACTCGCCGACCCGCGTTCCTCGAATCCGAGGCATAGTGTTTGTATATTGTGCACTAGCGGAGTAGAAGACGGGGCGGGCAGGGCAGGAAACGCTGTCTCTGGATTGAATCTGTAGGAGGTGCGACTTTCTGCGGCACCGACGCGAAAATCGCCGTCGACGAGGTTGGGCATTTGCCCAAGGAGATTGTAGAAGGCGTCGCAAGGCACCTCGGCGGATAGATGTGTGAGCTGCGAGAGTGGAATTGCATTGACAAATGGGCCGAAACGACAGTCACTGATGCGAAGGTTGCAGAGTTGGGCGCATCTCGGAGACTCTCCACAGAGAATTTCCAGTTGTCCGGCAAAGAGGCTGTGATCTTCAGTGTATGCAACAGGGGAACGAGACCTGGTGGTAGGTCAAGAAAGTTTCGGGCATACACACTGGTATGATGTATATGGAGATGTTCGATGCGACTGAGGTAAGGTTTCAAGCAATCAATAGGATCCCACAGCGGAGACCTCGCCCTGGCAGAGGTCCTCGATGATGCCTGTGCACTCATCTTGAGAGGTCGACCAATCAATAAACTTGAGGTGTCGCAGCCTCGGTAATTTGAGGGATCGATTCCAGAGGCTTGCTGACGCGTAGTAATTGAATTCAAGGCAGAGTCTCTGTATATTGTGCACTAGCGATGTAGAAGATGGGGCGGACAGGTCAGGAAACGCTGTCTCTGCATCGAATGTGCGAGAGCTGCGGTTTTGCGGGGCGATGAGGCGAAAATCGCCATTGATTAGGTTGGGCATTTGCCCGAGAAGATTGTAGAAGGCGTCACAGGGTACCTCTGCAGAGAGATGGGTGAGCTGCGACAATCGAATTGCCTTGACGAATGGAGCGGCTCATGCGAAGGTTGCAGAGCTTGGGTGCATCTCGCAAACCGTGCGCATTAAAACTCAAGTCTTTCGACAAAGACGTTGTGATCTCCAGTGTATGCAGCCGCGGAAACATGCCTGATAATTGCTCAAGAACAAGTCGGGCAAAGATGCTGCATTTGTATATCTTGAGATGTTCGATGCGAGCGAGGTGAGGTGTCAAGCAATCGATTGGATTCCATGGTTGAGACATATCATACTCCTCACTGTCACCGGTCCAAGCGACTTGGCATTTGAGCGGGAGCTGCCCCGACCTCTCAAGGACCTTTGACATGGCTACAGAGAACTTTTCGACTTTGGCATAGTCGTGGGGGTCCGGATTATTGTGAGAGGCGCTGATGCTCGGTGACTGGGCGCGCACCACTGCCCAGAGGTTGTTTGAGCTGAAAAGCACCTCCCAGCTGGAGCACACGCTGGCCAATAACTATTTGACGTGGCTGGTTGCTTGTATGTGGGATCTCCGTAGCCGCACAGGGACCACAAACCAAGGCGAAGATGTAGGAGAGTATTTCAGTCGCGATTTTGTTTATAGCAGGAGGAGGATCTGCGCTAGAGGTGTTAAATCTCATCAGGATGGTATTCATATCTGCGATTCGATAATGAATAGTCAGTCTGGTAGAGCGCGTTAGGTTCATATGACTGGTTTATAACTCCGACACAGCTCCGATCTCCTATCCTCCCCAAGATTTGCTTGGCCTGGAGTCCACCCGGAGGATGTTAGGATGTCCAGGGGGCCGTTGGGGTGCTCCGGAAACGGAAACGAGTAGATAATGCCGAATACGTAGACCTTTGACACGTTCCTCGTATGCACATCATTCCCGACGCACGCGCTGGACCGAAGCCTGATATCTGAGCCCTGAGTACTGAGTACAAAGCGCTGAGCGCCCAAGCGTCATTAGTGGGGCTGATGTTACATGGGATGGTACAGCTTCGCCTGGTAAGGAAGCCCACTGAAAGTTACATCGGATGTGAATGGTGATTCGAGATAACGATAAAGCCTCGCGTCTGCCTCGCGCAGTCGAAAGTAGTAGACGACCTATTCCTCATGTATTTTGGGCGGAGCAGAGACAGTGGGATGAACGTTGCAGCGTGTGGGAAGAGCCAACGCCACCTGATCTGGCAGGGTAAATTAGGGGCAAACAAATAAGAGCGGGTCATCGCCTCTGTTGTCCATCCAAAGTCCGTCTCGCCATCCCCTCTCACCATGAAGTTCATCGAGAACCCAGCCCTCTCGCGGCTCGCCCAATCCCTCACACACGAGGGCCCAGAATGCTCGGTGCACACCCGCATGGAGGCGTACAGCTGCAAGAACGTCAAGCGCGACAAGAAGCTCTTCAAAACGCTCGAGCACGCATACCAAGACGAGGTATCTCACTCTCCACCGCTCCCATCGTGGCTCGCTCTCGACCGCGAGAGCGAGATGACCCCCTTTGGGCCCATGGACAAGCAGGCGTCTCGCAAAACCCTCTACCTGCTGATCGCGACTCTAAATATCGCTTTCCCTGACTACGAGTTTTCCGACGTCCGCCCCTCGCATTTCAACAAAGAGGAAAGCGGCGCCAGCGTCCTCAACGCACTCAGCAACACCCTTGTCTCTCCGCACCGCGCTGGCACCACTGCACCCCGCACATACTCATCATACCCACCCACATCATCAGACTTCTTCCCCTCGTCAGTCCCTACATCCTCGTCGCCGTACCACCAGATCATCCAGAGCCCCCTCGCGCCCCCACCGATAGTCGCAGGCACCCACCCCGCACTCTTCCGCCTCGTTGACGACGTCATCGGCCTTGCCGAGTGCGAAGTCTACTCCTACACCCCCGAGATCGACGCAGACCCGCACGCAAACGACTTCTCCGACGACGAGGACGACATAGCGTCCGTCGCGGACGAGGACTCGTCCTCGGACGACGGCGCGTTCGAGTTCGACGACTACGACATCGACGAGGCGGGGCGCCCACGGAGCTTCGGCGACGGCACTGCGGTGCCGGTGCCCTCTGTACGCCCGCGCAAGGAGCCCGAGTACCTTGACGAGTCGGATGCGGATGCGTTTGCGTACCCGCACATCCGCATGAAGCGCCGCGGCGCGCTGCTGTGGTCCTCGCACTGGTTCTTCGTGAACCGCAAGCTCAAGCGCATCATGTATGTCACGGTGTGGGCGCGCACGAAGGGCCTTGCGCGGTCGTGGTCGGACGAGGATCTGTATCATGTGTCGAGCACGAAGGAGATTGATAGTGATGAGCGCTTCTTTGGATGGGAGGGCGGGTTTGGTGCGGGTGCGAGGGCCATGGGCTTGAAGGGTGCACTGTAATTGGTGAGTTCGTTTCACTTCAGCCAGGACTCCTTTGGCACTCACCTTGGTTGAAGCGGCTGCTGCTACTTCCCCCACTCGGACGTTTGATTTTGCTCTCGCCCCTTATATGACCACTCTTATTATGCCTTATAACCCCTCTCTAGTTGCTGGTGCGTCCTCCTGGTGCTGTGCTCCGTGACTCGTGCGACCTGGTGTTTCGTTTTTCATGTTCTCCGTGTACAATTTAGCCCTGTGTATAACTCACGGACACTGTCTCGCTTACCTTAGTATGCGTATTTTGAATGCTCCAGTCTCGTAATTCGTACTCTTGATAATGACCAATACACTTGAATATTGAAGTGTGCTGTTCATTAAGAAGACCAGCGGAAAGTGGTGTGCCTAACATTGTTTCGAACCCTGCGCATAGTATTCCGAGTTGAGAAACGCTCATGTCCGGTGGGCCAGGTAGGCAAGGAGGAGCGAAACCGGGTTTCCCCTCTGTAGGTTCGAGTAAGAGTACTAAGGAAGATATTGCTATTAGCTCCCACACATAACCACGGAAGAATGTCGGAGCGCTCAGCGTACCATGTTGCCAGTAACTGTAGTATTAAGCACGAGGCCGCTGGATCCGTTGGTCAGACTGTCCTCATGGCGCAGCTCATGGGGAGTGTGAAGGTCTGAAGCACAGGCTGGTATATCGAACATGGAACGCGTCGAACGTCCAAATGGGGTCTGGGCCTTGATCATCGTGACTCCAACCTGACTCTAGGTCCACCAATACTCCACTCGGAGGCGCAGGGTGACTCGAGGGCGCTGCGCATATGGAGAGCGGGGGAGTGTGGAAGGTAGGGTGTGGGTGTGAGTGCTGTGGTTGCGAGATTGTGCTGGGTACCATCGATATCGCAAAACTTTTTTTTGGCGGTATCGATTCGATCGTGTCGGCGATGCATCACGTGGGGGCGATAGCCGCTGGCGCGCCGCGGCGCGGGCGGCAGATTCGCGTTCCACGTCAACCTTCAAAATTTCAAAGCTTCACTAGTCACGGTCACCATGATCACTTTGGCTAAATTATAGTCAAGTCGTTGCGCTGCTGCTTTACCCATGATAAGCTGGTATAGCCGACCTTTTGAATCGGATGCACATGCGACCTTAGCACAGTGTATTCAAGTTGAACTTCATCCTTGCAGAATCTTACAGGCTGCCACTTTCGTCTTGTGGCCCTTTGGGAAGAACAGGTTTTTGTGAAACAGAATAGGCTGGAGAAGTATTTTTTGACGGATTCTTACTTTCTGCGTCCAAGATCACTCGAAACCCTACTTGTTGACTTTGCTTGTCCGCGACTGGTCACTGTAATCTCTACTGGGCACCCTCGCTTCGCTTATCAGTGTCAAGAACCGGAATCGGGTCTACCTCTTGGCTTTATGCATCCTTTGTAGCTTCTTCCACTCTAACCACTATCTCACTGAGCCACTATCGCCCATCGAAGTGATTGAACATGTGCGCATGCTGGACCTGATGACGGACATTACGACACTCTGTTCCTGTAACATATGGGTTTTTTTGTACACTCAATCACACGCAGCCCTAAGAAGGTGTAAATAAGGAGAAGCATTTGCGAACGATGCCAAAATTTTTCCGAGGTGTCAAAGTTAAACCTTCCCATATCAACATCATGTAGGCCCTTCCCCTTCATTGGAACTTACGCTTCCTTTCCACTTCGATGGATGAGGTTCCTCCATATGCAACCACTGAGATATCTCTTCCAGGACCACCGAATTATGCCAGGGAATCGGAAGCAATTTACTCGTATTCCCTGGAGAGCAAGGGCCACAAGTGGCTAACACTCTTCGTAAACCGTTCAGGCAGGTCGCCCGTTCTTGTTTTTCGTGAAGGACAAATGATATCCGGACGCGTGGAGATTGATCTGAAGAAGCCTAAAATTTTGAAAGACATTACTGTGGAAGTAAGTATTCGAAAAACAAACGGGCTCAGAAATTGACGGTATTTGAAGCTCCAAGCGGGCATAACGGTCCTGGGAGAGGATGAAATATCATTCTTAGAAGTCAAGAAGACTCTCTGGGTCCCTCCGAAGGCGAAAACGAAGCTGAATGGAAAGCACTCCTGGCCTTTCGACATGCTGTTACCCAAAGAGGTCTCCGTAACGGGTAGAGGAAATGTGGCGAAGACATACCGCCTCCCACCCAATTTCTCCGAGAAAGGTGGCGTTGCGTACATTGACTATCGCCTCGTGGTTACCGTGAGACGTGGGACTTTCAAAGTCAATCGCCTGTAAGTCCATTTTGTCAGAAATAAACGGAATCCATAATGGTGGCGCAGGTTGTCCACAAATTTCGCGTATATCCCAAATATTGTTCCTGCTCCCCCTTCAGAACTACGCCGCCTGGCATACGACCAGGAATTGCCTATATTCAGCCCGGAAGGAGATCCAGAGGGATGGAAAGTTTTACCAAAGATTGTCGTTGAGGGTATACTTTTTGACGTCCAACAAGTTAAAGTAGAGTGCACGGTAAGATATAAACATCCTCCTCAGTCATTAGTTTCCTGATATATGTAAATAGCTGGCAATCGCTAAACCAGTCAGTGTATCATATGTTTTTTTCTATTTCTAACTTACTTACATTTGGCGATATGTATTAGCTCTGCTATGCCGCCGGTTCACCCTTACCTCTTTATCTCACATTGAAGAGCGAGAACATCCAGGCGTTGGATACCTTGTGCTCCCCAGGTGCCGTTCAATTGCACTTACTCAGGTCATTAGGATGGGGCTCGAATGCAACGCAAATTGCCCCCAAAAGTCGAGGCAAGAAAATCGTGACATCTCCTGTCAGTCGCGCCACTTTCTGGCCCAGGGAACAAGGCGAGCAGCAGCAGCATGAGCGTAAGCTCGAAGGTGAAATCGAGCTATCCAGTGCACTGAAGCCCAGCTTCGTCTTTCCCGGGCTAACAATGATAGTAAGTGTAATCCAAGGTTGGGGTCATCACTGAATGTGAATGCCGGTCACTGCTTTGATAGTATCATCTCAATTTGCTTCCATTCACGGCGACTGGATTTCGCTCTACAAATCCAGACTCGGATGAGGCTGTCCTGATGTCTGAAGAAGTAGAAATTGCGACCCAGCAGACTCCAGGAATCATCCCTCACTCCAACATACCACCCGCTTATAAGCTAGCAGAGCGTACGGATTACGCCAAGGCAACAGGATACCTGCTGCGATTCTCCCATCCGTCTATTGATCACTGAATAATTCGTTATCAATGTATACACATGTATTGCGCTAATCCCGTCCGTTATCGTCATTTCGTCGCTGCACTTGATGAATTGCGTCCCGTGGATATAAGCGTCTTTGAAAGCCTCCTCAGATGGTACGCCCTCCATATTCTGTGGCCTGGCCTGTAGTATCTTCTCCAAGAATTGTTCAGCGATAAGCGACTTGAGGTATTCGATTACAGGTATTTTGACGCTGAAGCGAATGACGTTGGGAACTCCAGTATATCCTTGTGAGCCCATTCTTATAGCAGCTGCGTCATGTGCAAGGGTCAAGAGGATCCTGGCTATCAATTCTCCTCTCTGACTTTGGCTGATAAGATTACTCCTGAACAACCCCCGTACCTTCCTGGGCACTTCGCCTTTATAGATTTCCAAAAGCCGGTCGAGATCCCTTCGAGTGTAAGTGGACTCCTTCGTATTAGAACAGTGCTTTAGGTATGCGTTGAATAAGGCACGAGAAGCAGCCTCTGTGAGGAATGGTTCCGACGGGTAACCTGCTCTCAGGTATTCCAGATGTGCCGGGATAGAGAAGACGATGCGCATGCTACTAGCGGCGAGTAATTCATCCAACTCAACAGCTTTGTGATGGTTCAACTCAAAATCTAGAGGGCCAAGGGTGCGAGAACGTTTGCGTCGGACAATGGGTCTTCGCATGAGTAAATATGCTCATTCTCGCCACGTAAGCCTAGTTTAGCGACGGCGAGGTCCATGACATCGTGCATACTATTACCTGCGTGCATCAGGCTCCAAAATCTGTCAAAGGATGAATTCTTGGCTATGTGGTGGATAATTGAACGTTGGCTTACAAGGGTCGGCCAGAGCGCGCCATGAATTTTTGGGAGCATATTTCATCAGCAAGATGTTCACCTTCTGTTGCGATTATAGGCTCTTTCCACTGATCAAATGGCAGCTCGACGAAGGGCACGTTGAGGTAATATTTCCTTGGACGGGGGTCGTACCCTCGATTTGAGCCCCAAAAGTTATGCAGACAAGGTGAGAATTGAGAGAGTCGAAGAGAAACAGGAAGAAGATACGGGACCCAGTGAAGTATGTCAAAGCTTCGCAGAGACACTGATAGGATGTCCATCCATCCTTATTGGCAACTGCTTGACGTTCGCCACCAATGTTGTGGTATTGCGGATAACCTGTAAATGTGTTGTGCTTCAATCAATCGGTCAAAAAATATTTCAAGGGAGATGCATACCCGTTGTATCATTTGGGTGCCGAAGGAGGATAGGTATAGTGAAGACGGGACGGGCAAGGTGGTCGACGAGACGAGATTTTCCAGTTCCAGAGGTTTGTATTATGGGGCAAAATTACCATGATGGATATTATGGCTATGAAGCATGTCCGATATTGTGTCCAGAAGGAGTATGTGTGCATTTCCAACGAATTTCGTCTTCCAAGCGCGTGTAACAGGGTTGGATGCTGGAAATGTTGTCTGTTATACTGACGCTCAGAGTAATCAAGAGGGTCACATACGCTTGTATGAACAGATAATAGTTTCAGTTTCGGAGGGATTCTCAAGAGAACTAGTCCGCTTTCCCCCCAGAACTATTAGAAATCATGAATGAGATATTGTAGGACTATTCTGGATCGACATACGGATAGAACGCATTCCAATCAGATCCCTACTTCGCCAGGCCTTGTATGAGTCAGCCCTCTGCCAGTTTACTGCCATAAGATTGGCCGGACTACCTTAAGGAGTAGACTTTAGGACTTCTAGGTTAAATGCGCGGAGCGGTGGAATGTCGTCTGCGGAAGCGATTTCAAAGGCACTGCAGAGTTTTTGGCCGTCAGATAGAAGGTGTGGGGATTGCTGCCGCTGAGAAGATGTCGATTCATGAAGTGGGTGATTCAGTTTGTTGGGGATCGGTTGCTCCGATAGTGGAGAACGATCGCGCAGGCCCCGGGAAGCTCCCATATATGTTTGTCCGGGAAATGACCTGGATCTGGCCTGAAATCCGGTAGATTATTGACCTAAAATCCGGTATTTCAGGACAGGGATCTCAAAAAAATTCCAGCACGTGACTCGAAAAGCGAAAAAATTGGGTGTTGATGGGACCAGATGGGTCATGATCCTCCTTTGAAAATAGACTAAAATATATGGCAACAAGGACCAGCCAGCTTCGTTTACTAGCTCGATCAGTAGCGTCCCTGAGCCAAACATTGCCACGTCGCCAAACTGACCTGCCAGATGGCCGACCTGACCTGCTACCTAAATGAACTTGACTGGATCAAGTTGGTCAACAAATCAATAGATCATCATCAATAAATCAAGATAAATCAA
>JABCKI010005897.1:0-28036 GCA_018282025.1 Sphagnurus paluster
GTGGCCATCGCCTTGTCAAATCATGTACCTGAGCAGCAACAGTGACAGCGCTGCTCTATCGATTTGCATAGCGCTGTATTCAGGATGCAGACATTGCGTAGACGGTTCCATCCCTGGTCTCATAGTCAATGGCATTCGGCAAGTATACCTGCCATCCCATATTGACGACGTGGTTGAAGATGCATCAGTCACAGCAAGCTACTGCTGTTGCATCTTGTTGTAAAAAGTGCATGCTTAAGTGGGTGGCCCCATGCAGTTTCCGTCGCTGTGCGACCGTGTGCGGCCTATGTTGGGGGCCCAAGCTTGAAGTACTAGTGAGACGCATGTCCATTATCAGCAAGATTACTGATGCGCTGATGCTCGGTAATGTTTTTTTTATTTTTATTTTTAAAAATTAGTTTGCGGAGAAAGCATGAGCACGTAACAAGGAAAAGGCACTAATTTCCTCCTGAAAATCGTAGAGTGCAAACACTCAATATTATGAAGATTTTGATTTTTTAGGGTATATCTATCCAGGCAAGTTTAGTCTGTAAAATAGAGAAAATGTGAAACGGCACAAAAGATCCTATTGGACTCCACCAATTTTGTGTCGTACAGTCAAACTGGCCTTTGAGTCTTTCGAGCCTTTCTTTAATCTAAGGCTAAGCGATGACACGATGGCTTACTTACTATGATACCAATGTAAAAAATAGTGTTTCCAATATAACTGCTGCATATTGAATGGTTCTATTGTTGTTGTTGGTAGGTTTGTCTTGTTATTCAAGTCACAACTTGTGGCGCATATAGAACCCTTCTTGATAAATTTATTCTGTGATACGATAATGGAAGGTGAATGTATTGTTTCAAAGATGTCGCTTAGGCTAGTGAGCTCCATTCTTGAGAAAAATTATCAGAACAATGAATCGGATGTGTGATGATCATATTGTGATAGGTGTGTTCGGATGAAGAAATACCGTTGAATCGAGAAAGAGGTCCTAAATCCCCAAGGTTAGAAAATGCCATGGACTAGTAGGTGCGATTAGCGAGTAGAAAGGTGGTCCTATCTGTACACTCATGTAGATCCAAGAAGTGATAGATTATCACAGCAAGAGTGGCAGAATACAGACCTGCCTAGAACGCATTATCTGGAAATTAAATACATGGGCTGGCGTTCTAGTTTCAGTTACTGTCGCAAAAGTATTGAAAACTGACAGGTTTCGTTGAGTTTGGGGTTCGTCAATTCCTGACCTTATCATCGCAGCTAATTCTGCACGCTAGCTAACTCGTAACAGAAAAACTTGAGCCCAGGTCCTCTCGCACCACATGTAAGTGCTAGAGCGATACATGTTCAGCTTTTATTGAGCCGAAATGATCGGCAGTTCTGTTCGAATGTCAGCATTTTTTCTATGCCACAAATGTTGATCGTACCGCGTGTCCCTTTCCCTCACACACACACGAACGTCGAGGCTCAGGGAACGCGTTATCGCAAAAAAGTACGAGTTGAAGTCTATCTGGAGCCCAAAACGCGTTTGTTGATAAGGTGATTTTCAGGGATGTATGGATTAGTTGTTCGAAGTGATTCTCGTCTCGCTCAATTCACATAAAATCAAACATATGGAAAATTCAAGTGAATCTAAATATACTGACATGTAAACGAGCAGCTAGGCTCAGATCAAGTGCAACGCAGGGAGCAAGTACATCAAAAGAATCATCCTGAAAAGGCAGAATCACTTTCCCCATCTGCGGGGGGGCCAGGAGGATTCCTAACCGGATCTACGAGGGTGTATCAGAGGAGGCTCTAATAATAAGGAACATGAAAATATACCAAAGTAAGGCTGAGCTTGGGCTTCACGTGCTGTAAGGCGCTCCTGATGGTCATAGCGAAGAAGTTTATCGAGGAAATCGATGGCCTCGTTGGATATGTATCGCTGGTTTTCAGAAGTAATGAAACGAGTCCACGGTTTCCTGGGGTACCTAAGGTGAAGGAATTGTTATCGATTGATCGGAGAGGTTGAGAACCTATTCTTACCTCCCCATAAGCTCGTTGTATTGAGAATCCAGACGAATGTTGTATTTCTCCAGGTACGCGAATAACTCATCGGTTCCAAGGACCTTGGTAATCTTAACCAGCTGGTCATAGTTATCGTGACCATGGAAAAAAGGCTCTTTTCGGAAGATCTGCCTCATAGTTAAATTAATGAACGCGCAAGGGTTCGGGGAAAGACACACCATTGACGCAAACATGCAGCCATAACTCCACATATCCAAACTATAGTCATACTCTTGGAAGTCAACCAGAAGTTCGGGTCCCTTGAAGTATCTCGATGCAACACGGACGTTGTACTCCGTTTTCGGGTGGTAAAATTCTGCCAAACCCCAGTCAATGAGCCGAAGCTAGGACAAAGTTAGTGGCGATAACCAGAGCACTGAGTTGCGGAGAAACCTTGCGGTGCTCGTGATCTATCATAACATTATGAGGCTTTACATCTCGATGCATAATTCCCTTCGAGTGGCAGAAATCGAGGGCCTAAGTGGAAAAATAAGCCATGCAGTGATCGACAAGGACGGAGAAGGATACCTTGAGGAGTTCTAGCATGTAGAAACGGACATCTAGGTCCGTGAAACGAGGGTACAAAACTTTGAAATCAAGGTTGTGAATGTATTCTGTAATCAGGCTGGGGATCTTGGAGGCTGGGTCGCGGACCACATCCAGAAGCGATATAACGTTGGGTCCCCCCGCCAAATTCTGCAAGATTTTTATTTCGCGTTTGATCTTCTTCTTCTTCACGGGCTTGAGGACTTTGATGACACATTTTTCTTCAGTAACCACATTTATACCCTCGAAGACCTACATGATAAAATGTGAAGGAGTACACCAGGGTGAATGTAGATCTTAAGACGAACCTCAGAGTATTTCCCGCGTCCTACTTTCCTCACAATCTCATAATGATCCTGCGATCCCCACTGCACCTGTAGATTGTCTGGAAAAGCACTCAGCTTAGGAAATGATAGCAGGCAGGTGACCGACCATATTCGTGCCATGAAGGACCTAACCGAGCATTAACATCGCAATATACACGCGCGACAGACTTGTTGGTCGACCTTCCCATCGAAGGAGAGGCTTGAAGAGATCAACGAGAATTGGCCTTTCCAGGACAACGAGGAGACCGTGTGCTTTCCCACGCTCAGTCACGGAAAGTGCTCCAGAATCAATCGATTGACGTCGACGCGTATCCATGTCTCCCCCTCACTGGCCCAAAAATATTCAGTATCTCCAATACTCACAGCTTCATTCTTCGGTCAATCCTGCCGCTGTTCTCTTGATTCAGGGCACCCCCTCCAAATCACAGCTTAACTTGCACCATCGTAGTTCAGTGACTATCCGTCGAATAACCTCCGCGTCTCACCCAGCCTGTGGTCAATATGGTCTTTTTGCGGCGAAAAAAATCCCACCTAAGACGCACATCATTGACTACATCGGTACCACTAAGCCACCGAGGTCCTGCTTCTTCGACAAACTGACCTTGAATGCTAGGCGAGATACATTGCGATGATCGGCCACACTCTGATTATGACCTTTCACTCTTTCGGGGGGATAACGGTCTCAATGTAGGCATCGACGCTAATAAAATGGGTAATGAAGCAAGATTCATCAATGATTATCGAGGCATCGCGACCAAACCAAATGCTGTTTTCTCCGACATAAAAACACCATATGGAGAGATGCGGATGGCCGTCTATAGCTCAGGGCTAGAAATAAAAAAGGGCGATGAAATTATCGTGTCCTATGGCAAGGCCTGGTGGCGCGCGCGGGGCTCTGTTGTTTCCAATTAATATGCGATATTTCCACTCTTTCAAGCGTACAAACATCCGGGTTGGGCTGAATAAAGCCTTTTCGATATATCGATTTTTCTCATCCTCATGAGTTTCCCGTCTTCATGATCAACACGCCGGGCATATATACGGGGATTAGGCTAACAAAATAGGCTACTGCTGCCATTTTCGAACATGGAGTACCTTGTTAATGCTTGTCATTGACGCCTACGATGATTATTTAGTCTCTTGGTTCATTTGCAAGTCGAATTTGTTGTATTGGCGTGTTCAAATTTCGGTTTAATGGTTCCAACTTTGGTTTAGCTCGAAAACTGGCGGTAATGAGGGGCCCGTGAGGGGGGGCTAGAAATTTGGAACAAGTTGAATTAGATGCTGGGGTGCTTAAACGTCACCCGTCAGGCCTTCCTGCAGGCCTTCAGGTACTAGTAGAGTGACTTAACAATTATGACAATTCGTGATGACTCCGATGACCAAGATGAGACTAGAAAGTTCCTGACACGTGGTCCCAAAGCTGCAGGCAAGCATGGCCAAACTCGTTACTCAAATTTCTAAGGGTGCGAATGACGGCGTACATACTTCAAAGTTCAGTCTAGAGGTCCCATCCCGTACAAGTTCTTCAATGCCTCCCCGCTTACCACCGCAGGGCTTCTCCTCTTTCATCGCTTTCTACTCTTGCTCTCGCTCAAATACCCGCTCATGTACACGGTCGTTTTCCCTCCTCCGATCCCGGTGCCTCTTCAATTATCCTCCTCATAAACCAAGACGAATTGGGGACAAAGTAAGTTTACTGGCCTGGCTAATGTAAAGGTCCTTACATGAGGATATAGCGCTTGCTTCACGCGACATCGTCCCTCTCAGCTCCAAAAAACCCTTACCAGGCTTTGGGAGTAGCTTCCGACGCAACGGCTGCCGAGATCAAAAAAGCATATTTTGCCGTGCGTACATATGCCTACCATACCCATTTACCCATATAATCTATTTCTCTCGTTAGCTTGCACGGAAATATCATCCCGACACAAACCCGGACAAGGGGGCTCAGGACAAATTCGTTGAAATTCAAGAGGCATATGATGTATGTCTCCTTGCTTGTTGTATCACTTTGCATCGCTCGATTCTCAAAACCTTTCAGACACTGAAGGATGAGAAGAAACGGGCAGCGTTCGATAAATTCGGCAGTGCATCTCAGCAACCTGGCTTTGACCCTAACGCGTTTGGTCGCGCTGGTGGGTTTGAGGGTGGTTTCCCTGGTGGTTTCCCGGGCGGCGGATTCTCGGGCTCTTTCAACCACGGACAAGCCGGCGATCTATTTGAACAGCTCTTCGGTGGCTCATTCGGCGGGCGTACGGTCCGGAACGAGATGTCCAGAGGAGAAAACATTGAGACCGCAGTCAACATCTCCTTCATGGAGGCCTGCAAAGGCACTACGAAGACTGTGAATGTATCCCCTGTCACAAGTTGTGGTACTTGTTCGGGGACTGGTCTGAAGCAAGGTGCTAAACGAACTACATGCACCGCGTGTGGGGGCTCTGGAACTCAAACGTTCGTCATCAGCGGTGGATTCCAGATGGCTAATACCTGCCGCTCCTGTGCGGGTGTTGGGAGTACGATCCCTCGAGGCGGGCAGTGCGCCCCATGTGGAGGTGTAGGAAGGGTGAAGACTTCAAAGAAGGTTCAAGTCATTATTCCGGCTGGTACGTCATGAAATTTATATCCTTCCCCTCAATAACCTTGAATCCTAGGCGTCGAGGATGGGATGTCTCTACGTGTGTCGAAGGCTGGAGATGCGCCTATTTCAGGCAAGGGACCCACTGGTGATCTTCTGGTTCGAATCAGAGTCGCACCGTCAAAGTTATTCGTACGACAAGGGTCTCATCTCCATCATGAAGCTCGGATCCCGATGCACACGGCCCTTCTCGGTGGTAAGGTTCGGGTCCCAACTCTCGACGGAGATGTGGACGTCCGTATACCTGGTGGGACTCAGCAGGGAGAAGAGATGGTCCTGAAAGGGCGAGGCGTACCCCCACCATATGGGGGTGATAAGGGAGACCTCTTCGTGTCCTTTTCTGTCGCGCTTCCAAGGTAAGACTTGTGATGAAATAAGTTGGCATTTTCACTAAACTTTCATTGAATAGGTCCCTTACGAAACGCCAACGCGAACTCATTCAACAATATGCGGATGATGTTGAGGGTCGGTCACAACCTTCAGAGACAGCCTCACAGGAGAAAAAGGTTTCTCAAGACGATAGTGATAACGGTACGGAACTTTTCATCCATCATTCACCATCGTTAGGTGGTTGGATTTCTCGCACTTGGCAAGGAATTAAAAGGCTCATTGGCTTTTGATTTTTTCTTCTTCTTTCTGGCATGTTTTCCCATTGGCAACCATTCCCACATTCTTCTCATTACCTCGTTGCCCGACAAATTGCAGAAACACCCAAGAAAGCTGCTAACGAGGAGAAGGAGAAGAAAAGAGCTACAGGATAACGGATACGACATTCTAGAGTATTTTTATCCACCGCATAGCATAGACTCCTATAAGAAACCGTCATAATCGATCGTGCATATGGCCTTCGCCACTCAACACCCACTCCAGTAATTAGTCTACGATTAACCTCAATTAACGTTTAAATTTTGCGCGATGAAATTGGACGCCACAAATATTATAACACTCGTGACGATCGCGTTTCATTTCAGTGTCGCGCCCTGTCCCTTGACTTCCGCGAGTACGGCGATCTGACGGACAATTTTACGACCCTCGCCAACTTCTTGGCTAGAAGCTGCAATGAGGCGAGAGAGTCCGGGGTTCCTACAAGAAGTTCCCTATAATGATCTTCATTCCCAAGCCTAACGGACACTATCTACTTTGGTGGATCTTGAGGTCTTCCTAAGGATCAAAGGGGCTCACTTTTCGGGATTCTATGTTTTTTCACAAAGGTGTCAAACCGATTCTCGCCAATCGGTGATCTCGATAGTACCTCCAGTATCGGCTCACGAGATCTACATTCGTCCACGCTCCGACTCCTTGCTGAGAACTGAGAATGGCAACAAACTGCTAACTATTTCCAAGCCGAGGAGTCCTGCCAAAGGGGAACACTCACTTATTTGCCCCGATCTGTGAATACCCCGGCATGGAGCCTATTTGTATAAAACGCGTCACCCCAGGATACCCCACAACCAGAGGGACAGCGATATCTGCTCGCCTCTTTATAATCTTGCTCATTTACTGTCCCCTACACGCGTAATGCAAAACGCTCTCATCGCTCCTAAAAATCCTCAGGCCTTCGATGTTGACTTTGTCGCTGACGAAAAGGCGGTCTCTCCCTCTGATACAAATTCAACGTCAGGATCTCTGGAAACTGCCTTGGTTAGCATACGTACCGCATCCTCCACGACCTTGGATGAGAAAAAACTCTCTCAACCCCGATTATCCACCTTCAGACTTTTGATGGCACATTTGGGGTAGGCTTAACTCGACCTTCCCATGAGAGAGAATCCTGATCTGTATTTTACAAGCGCGGCGTTGACTCTATTTCTAGCCACCACTGATGCGGTGAGTGTCTGATTTACCTTGACGGGCATGATAAATATGCTCACACTGTGATGGGTGCACCTAGACCATCGTTTCTACAAGTTTGCCGACAATCGCTAGTGACCTATCCGCGTCCCAGACGCAATATACATGGGTTGGCGTCGCCTATATGCTGACCCAAACGGCCTTACAACCGCTATATGGCAAAATATCCGACCTTATTGGCCGAAAAGTCGGTTATAAATTACTCTCGTATCACAGAAATTTATCTACCTGTTTCTAGAACGTGTTATTCTCAAGCATGGCGATCTTCGCGCTCGGATCACTGCTTTGCGGAGTAGCTCAGGTGAAGCACTTGTCGACTCTGCAAGTTAGCAATTTAATAATCTCCATAAGTAGAGCATAACTTGGCTAATAGCAGCCCGGGCGCTGGGTAAACCAGGCTTTGCTTTAACTAATGTGTCGCATGGCTGAATTAAAACTTCTAGCCGGTATTGGAGGGGGCGGCATAGTCAGTTCAGTCTGGGTTATCACTGCCGAGATCGTAGAGGTCCAGCATAGGGCTAAATGGTCACAGGCGCTCAGCCTGACCTGGAGTTGCTCCGCCATAGCTGGTCCCATGCTCGGCGGAATTTTTAGCAGTAGGTCTAATCATGCAAATGTCTGGATTTTATTAAAGTTGCACTTTAGGCAAGAGCGGTTCAAGTCTTCTAAGTTGGAGATGGGGATATAAGTAGTTTCTAGCATGCTCTTTCCTTTGTGCATAATTGTGAGCTAGCCTTTTTTAGTCTACTTGAATCTTCCTGTTTGTCTAGTGGGGGTGCTCGTGCTTTTGCCTTCCCTTCGTGGCGTGCAGCTGGGAAAGTCATCGGATGCTTCATGGCGTACCCTGGCAGCAAATTTCGATTTCGGAGGATTGTGAGTGCGCTTTCGTATCCCTCAAGGTCGCAGACTTCTCAAAGTTGAGGCCAGGATATTATTCATGGGGGGAACTAGTTGTATCGTCCTGGGTTTTAGTTTTGCAACCGACAATGGCTGTGCGCGACTTCACTTAATTTCAATTTTGGTTGACCAAAAGTATCCCTTAATCAGGGACCGCTCCATCAACATTGGTGCTTATATCTTTGGGTCTTGTTGTCCTTATCTGCGGAGGGTTCTATGAGGCACACACAACACGCGAATGTTTGTTCCCGCCGAGCACGTTCCAAGATCTCACGGCCGGTTTGTCGTCGCTATTATTTTCTCGTAAGTACAAGTAAGCTGATTTGATTCAGTCACCATACTCGTCGTTACGTTTTTGCATAATTTTGCTTTTACTGCTGGAACGTTTTACCTTGCTTTATACTATCAGGTAAGCTTTTTTATGTTTCACCTAAGAATTGTTAACTTGATTCTTTGCGTACAGGCCGCCAACGGCTCTACCCCACTCGAAGCAGGGATCAAGCTCCTTCCATATGCCCTCGGCTCATCTTTGGCCTCTATGCCTGCGGCGTGGTTTATAGGATATTGGCAAAGGCGCACGAGAAACACCAGCGGCCAGAATTTAATGATCTCCATCGGCTTGGTGATCTCTACATTGGGTTTTGGTACGAAATCGCGAATACTGGGCCGCAGCTTATGAACTCATTTTTATAGGTCTCCTAATACTCCTGACCGAGGATGCATCCATAACCGCGCAAATACTATTCCCTCTCATTGCCGGAATTGGATTGGGGATGCTATTCCACGCGCCTTACCAGGTATTCACGAGAGCCCTAAGGCCCCAGGAATTGGCCACAGGAACTAGCGCTTTCTTCCTGGTTAGGTTCACTGGTGCGACGGTTGGATTGGTGATTATTACTCATAATCTCCTACCGCTCACGATTTTCTAACTCATACTGCAGGCCATCGCTGGTGCAGTATTCTATGCACGAGCATATAAACGCCTCCCCACCGACCTTCCATTAGATATATCTGGATCTTCAATTGACTACGGTCTACTCAGGTCTATAGAGCCTCTGGTACTCAGGAAGGAAATCCTTCATATTGTGGCTTCATCCATCCAGGTATGTCTATCACAGATGCCTAGACTTGATTTTTGGAAATTTCGCAGACGGTCTGGACTGTATGTACGCCTTGCCTAGCAGTGGCATTCCTGGTTAGTCCTAGTGACCTTTGAACAAGACCCACTTATTCAGTCGTCATTTTTAGCTATCTCTGCTCCTGAAGACGATGCCTATACTTGACTATTCGACGACTGACGACCCCACTAGTAGAAATAAGAAATCTGCCCAGGTCGACGCATAATAATTTTACTCACTACAAAATACTTTGTACCAAAACTGCACCAAATCAAAATAAAATAATACCGCCGTTCAGCTCAGCAGCGATTTTTGTCAAAATGTTAGTACAGTAGCGCTCGAGTAACAAAAGATAGGAAGCAATGCTAGCCGAAGAGTATCCCGTGGGCAAGGTCAAGGAATGCTCACTTCGTTTGGTTCCCACAGGGATGTGCACCAGATGTTTTTAGTATCGGGAGTTTTTGCATCAATGCCCTTGAAAACCCGTATATCAGCGAGCTTTTAATCGATACCTAATACAAAAACGCGATCAGAGTTTCAGAACAGACTGAGAGAGCTAGGATGTCGCTCTTCCAATTTGGAGTTGTGGGTCCGATCGAAGGAGATATGTCACCACGACGCGACGGCCCGCTGAACTTTTCTGAGGAGAGGCCTGGTAAGCAACACCAACCCTAAAACTCTGGAGATATAATTTCGGAGATTGGGATCGGGTTATACCATGAGGATTGCCAACGTCCTAAAAATGGGTCCATAATAATAAAAGATCGGGCATGTCTATGGGCCTACCGGGAGGATCGTTTGGAGATGTCCATTCATAGCCGTCGTCTATCTGGGGGACACTTATCGATCAGATTTTGAGGTCATCGAGGAAATAGCGGATTCATTTTTCAATTTAAAAAATGTATTCAGGTCTAAAGAGTTTCTTCGACTAGCGTACAAAGGCAAGACTTACCTCGCCTGAAATTATATCTCAACTCAGCATGGAATAATTCTTGAAATTTCTCAAAGACTACTTCCAATCGGCTCACTAGGTCCATTCGAATTTCTGACGAGCGTAAACCGAGATACTTGGATAAGCCACGCGCTACTACACGGCGAGTTCGGACTCAAATGACTTTAGGTCTGTTCAACGTGAATACCTGATAATCGCATGTGGGCCGAGCTGTTGACGAACATACCATAAACCTGAATGTAGGCTAGCATTGGAAGTTGAATCTATCAATAGATATGGTGGCCACCACGTAAGATATCTGGAATAAACTCCACGTCCGAGTCCTCCAGTTTGTAGTAGTGGGAAAATTTTCGTGAGGGCTTAGGTCAAGTCCAGCTCATCAGAGGCTTCGGACGAAGGCTTCCAATATCGCGCCCTGGGTCTTGAATCGCCAACTAGCTGGACTCGGCGGAGTCCCTTGAGAAAAGTTACCTCGATAGTAATGCCTACGCAAATGTGCATGTATTTCGAAAAAGGACGGCAGGAGCATGTCGACGCGCCCCTACCAGTACTACGCGGTCATCATTTGGTGCCTCGGGGACTAGCCCGGCGCGCGCTTAACCGTAATTAGTTTGAGGTGCGACGTGACCTGTCCTGTCGCAGTCTCTAGAATTTTGGAATCAAAAGAGCTTGAAATCCGCCGGAACAAATCCAGGATAGCGGGCATGCAAATTGGCGGTGTTTACACTGCGACGGTGGCCGGATTGGACAGAGAGTTTTGTGCACGCGAGCACAGCGGGGTTGAGATGCAGCCCGAGGATGCAGCCCCGAACATGGCTTGTCGGTATCGCAGACAGCTCAAGCGAACAAGAGGGAGCAAACAAACTATACGCTCAGCATTGGGAACTAACAATAACAATAACCACCATGACCTCTCCACTCCTCTCCCCAGTGACTCCTTCACCTGGCTCCTTCTCTGTCGTTCGTCCTCAGATTACGACATCTATATCTTCAGAGTCCCTGCGTGCATTAGTCGAGGTTCTAGGCGCTTCGTCTTCACTCCATTTGCGGGAGGGTGGAGTTGAGGTTGTACGGGAGGACGGGTTACGACACGCAAATATTAGATTGGATGCTAGGTGAGGATCATTTTATTCCATGTCTTGATGTTTACCCTGTATATGTTGGCCATATCCTTATCGGAAAAGCTGAACGAGTGATCTCTGTACTCACAAGACATGTTATATCCTCTCCATCAAACAGTATTAACAGCCATGACTTCATTCAGGAAATATAAGACACCAACATTTGCAGCTCAAGTACTTGATTGCATTGAATCACTTCGGGTACCTTCCTGGTCAACAACTACTCCCGAGAACATAGAAATTCACAAAGTTTCGGGCTCATTGACAAACGCCGTATTTTTCGTTTCATCCCTTGCGCCCAAGCCGCGCACAGTTTTACTCCGAATCTATGGATCTTCATCTGGTTCTCTTATTTCTCGTCCTAGAGAACTCCACACCCTTCATATTCTCTCCTCTCGATATGGCATTGGCCCTCGTGTGTATGGAACATTCGAAAATGGGCGTGTCGAAGAGTACTTTGAGTCTACCACTTTGACCCCATCGGACATTCGTGAACCCAGGATCAGCCGGTGGATTGGTGCCCGCATGGCTGAGCTTCATTCCGTCGATATTGAGGTCGTCGAAGGTACTTCTCCGCAGACCCGTGGGGAAGGCAAGGGATGGGATATAGGTGTAAAGAAGAATGTACAGTGTTGGTTGGGGCCTGCAGAAGAAGTTCTTACCTTGCCCCATGTTTCAGACACTGTCCGCAGGGAACTTGATTTACAGGCATTTAAACGAGAATGGCATGCCTACCTAGATTGGCTGTCCACCGTCGACGATACCCATAATGGCAGTAGAAGAGTTTTCGCGCATAACGATACGCAATACGGCAACCTGCTAAGGCTGCAGGACCAAAAGGATTTAGTCGATGAACATCGTCAAGTACGCTCTTTCCTATACTCCCGCCTTTCAACTTACGCACCTATGTTCATTGTTAGCTAATTGTTGTTGACTTCGAGTATGCTTCTCCCAATCCTGCATCCTTCGATATCGCGAACCACTTCCACGAGTGGACCGCTGACTACCACTCGCCCACTCCACATTTGTTAAACCCCAATCTATACCCTACCGAAGAAGAGCGTCGTAACCTGTATCTGGCTTATCTCAACCACACCGCCATTCCAGAAGAGCTCCCGATGTTGGACGACAGTGAGCTGCAGCTCCAGCTAAAGAACCTCGACGACCAGGTTCGCTACTGGAGTCCTGCATCGCATGCCATGTGGGCCATCTGGGGGATTGTACAGGCAAGAGAGGATATCGAAGGCAATGTTGAGGAGCCAGAGTTCGATTATATTGGTTACTCCCAATGCCGCATGTCGGCCTTCCGGCAGGAGATCCATAAGTTGATGTCTTCATCAGTGCCACGGGGGGGGAGAGAACTATGGTAATTTACTGAATGTTCAAATACTTACGTGTTTCGGATTTGAGAAACGTTCGTCATTCGAACTGATATGAGCAAAATCCTAGCGGCGCAAGGTCCCAACTCTCAGCAAGGTAGATTATTTACGCGAGTTACACATTTACTCCCGTGCCACGAGGAGTCAACCGAAGGTTGGCGACGAGTGGCACGGGAGTTGAAATAATAGATTTTTGACATTATATAAGATTGAGACCCAGTAATTGATTTTGGCTACAGTAAAAAACTTCGAAGAGTTTCCGGTGAGCTGTCGTTCGAGCCCTCCCTCTTGCTTACGTAAAAGATTCGAATTTGAGAAACGTTCGTCATCCGAGCTGATATGAGCAAAAATGATATCGAATGAGGAATAAAGACATGTATAGATGAGCTTTACGAGGTAAGTAAAATGCGATAACGATTTGTTAGAGAGATAAGTAACCCAGGACAGAGGTGAGTAACAAGAGAGAATAACGAAACTGCGATAGTTGGTTTTGAACAGAACTAAAATGACAACGGGGAATCGTAGGTGTAGGGCTCCTGATGGACAACGGTTGACAACTCCTGTCCGTGCTGGCGGCATAAGTAATAGTAAAAACCGTTCAAAAAGATGATAAAAAAATCAAATCAAAGCCAGTAGTATCATCAAGCCCATACTTTCTCGTGCAGCCTCGAAGTACCCACCGCAAGCTCAGTGGACGACCAGGGCGAATTGCCCATGATCTCACCAGCCGGGGAAGGCGCATGAGGGTATGCGGACTGTGAGAGGTGGCTACTCCGCGAAAAGCTTCCCCAGTTTCCTGCGCTACCGGCACGTACATGACCACTCGGTCTAGTGGGTCCATCACTCGACGCCAGGGTAAAGGATGAGTGCCCTGAGGGAGGAGAGGAGCTGAAATGGACGTCGGCATCTGAGCCGTTGAAGGACTGGCGAACGCTGGAGCTGGTTGACGCATTAGACTTGTGCACGCGTTGGGGCTGCTGCTGGGTTATATCAGACCTATCAAAAATATGTAGGGCATGATTGACGAACATTGTTGTAGCCCACGATTTCTCGACGTGCATTATTATGTCTGCCCAGGTCAGGACCAGCCGTGACCGGGGCGGGCGACTTCTGCGACGTCGATTCGGGGGCAGGCAACAAGATACCGTTGCTCGCGAAGGTAGGGTAGGCGGACTTGTTTTGTTTCATGGATGAGGTGTCAAGCACCGAAGTATCGACCCGTAGGGAGCCAGTGGGTGGGCGTCCGAACTGGAAATTGTCCACAGAATTGGACAGGCTATTCGACTCTTGGCTGCGCTTTCCTGAGATACGAGCCAAAAGCGATACGCTCGCCTCGTTGGGGTCACTGTTAGTACTGAGGGAGCGCGAGCGACCATCCCGTTGCTGCGGAATATTCTCAGTTGAAGCAGCGACACCATTGGCGGCGGCACCCGCTGCGCCAGATGTGGGTAGCTCCGTATGAATAAAACAGCATCTTTTGCCGTAGGGGCACGTCCCGGAAACCCAGAATGTCTGGAATGAGTGGTCAGTATGTGAGAGACGATGAGATAAGGCAATAAGCTTACCCTACAGATTTCGGTCTTGTACTAGGAAATATAATAGCATTAGAACACGCAACTAATGTGGCATTTTCAAAACTAACCTTGGGATGACGAGCTACCTTGCGAAGCTCGTCTTCTCCGTGTGCGAATTGGCACTTCGTCCCGTATCGACATGTGCCCTTCTCCTCCCAGCTCCGGCATAGCTCAGTTTTATATAATCCAAGCTTGCGGTTGTTGGCACTTGGGCCTTGGCCATTGGTACTTGTTGGGCTGGAGACGGACTCGGGACCCATCCCCTGGGGTGGAAGTACGGCGTATTGACCAGTGTATTGGGTCTGGAGTCTCGCTGCCATGACTGCGGCATCCGTGAGTTGATATTGGTCTTGAGCAGCGTAGTATTGGTTATGATACATTTGCATCGCAGGAATACCAGGGCCAGGTTGGAATAACCCAGGAGCAAAAGGCTGCATAGTATTGTTCATCAAGGCCATCGCAGTAGCATCCCTAATTGTTGCTGAGGGGTCGGAAGCAGAGTGGTGGTGGGTTGGTCGAAAGACATTATGTTGCTGCTGGACACGAGCAACAGCCGGATGGTGACCTTCGGGGTGGCCAGGAAGCATCATGTCGTACAACTGTTGTGTATTTCCCAGAGAGAGATGGGCCGTATGTCCAGGGTAAAGCATCGCTGGGGGGCTTGCAACGACGCCCTGGAAACCCCGAGGGTGTTGACGATAGGCAGTAGGAAGAATGACATTGTTCGGTCGCCCTTGAACAAATGGCTGTGCCGGGGGAACAGCGAGAGGGTGACCCTGGACGGGGAAATTCCGCTGTTGGTTATTATAATCTAGCTGCAATTCATCGGGGAGTGCTTGGTTTAGCTGTGACTGGCCGCTGCGATAATCGAACATCTGAGGATGGGGTTGGGGCTGAGGTCGGTGGATGTGGTTCGTTAGGGAAGGATAAGATAACTGTTCAGCAGCTGCGTTGTCTCGATATTGCCCTTGAGGCCTTTGACGATCAGCAGTATCAGGAGTGTCGCCTGCCTGTTGTAAACGACGAAGATCTGCAGTGGAAAGGCCACCACTGAAAGAGTGTGGGCGCTCCTTCAGATCACTGCCCGTGTTGACAGTGAGTGGTGGCTTGGATAGTGCGACCTTGCTCGGAACGGAGCCGATAGATTCTTGTGAGCTTGATACAGTCGTGTCGGTGGACGATCCACGAGAGTGAGATATAATAATCTCGTGCTCAGATGCTTGAGGGGAAGAGCTTGCACTCGTATTAGACGATGTCTCCAGAGGGCTCGCTTCGCTGAGGTGTGCCACGGCAGCGATCTTAGACTTTGGAGGGGTGCGGATTTGACTGTGCACGTCCTCGGGGCCGCCTTCGCCGATCTTGAGCCTCACTATCTCATCTGCAAGGTCCCAGCCTGCAGTCTCGTCAACAAGTTGGCCATTAGTGTTGAAGCGCCAACGGTTGCTGGGGGCTGAGGTATTGTTTTCGGTACGAGTAGGCATATTTGATTGTGGGGAAATTTTGTTGAGACCGGCCGTAAAGGGTTTGCGTGTGGCAGTCGAATGAGTGGGCGTATGTTCGTCGGGTATGGGCAAAGACCAATTCTGAGGATACGAGATTAAGGATGGACCATAACACGTGGCAAGGGATAAAGAATTACCTCCAGACTCAAGTCAGTGTTGGAGTCGTCAGGTATGGACCAAACAGGAGTACTGATAGTGTAATGATGGCTGCGGTTTGTGGGGGTTTGAAGGTCGTCGTCGATATGCTCAAAGTTATTCGTCTCGGGGCCTGGTTTCGTGACTAGTTTAGGCATATACTATGAGTACGATTAAAGAAGAGAGAGGAGACACGAAGGAGAGAACTTGCCAGATAATTAAAAAGTTGCTGTTGGTTTGAGTGATGGGGATAAAAAGAGCTTGATGAGGAGGTAATAGGTGATAGATACGACGCCTTGCGGGGATGTCGAGTGCGTGAGTAAGGAACTAGAGCAGCAGACAGATAGGTATAAAAATGAGGCTGGGGGCGTGAGGATCGTGAGGATGGGGGTCGTGGTAGGTCGGAGAAACCACCTGATGACAGGAACGGGGTTTGCTAGAATCTAGAGGACAATGTGAGGTTAAGAAGGAAGAGAAGGTGAGGCTGGGGGGAGGCATTCACGGAATCTCGTCAAGCTTTTGATCGCACGCAACGTGCCCTACACCTGTCCTTCCTGCACAAGCCTTTCCCGAATAATTAATCACTTTCTCGTGGGGCGTAAATGGCGTAGAATACGTCAAAAATCACTAGCTGGCCTGAGGAGGAGCTGAATATTATATCGGTAGTGTGGGGAGATGATGTAGACCCCAGCGAAAATTCGACCTATCCCACTCCAACCAGCCTTTTCCCTTTCCGGCCATCAGGGTCCCTTCAAACTCCGAATCTTCTGCCCACACCGCCTTTCTATTTCCTCCCTTGGGATATTTCAAGCTATTTCAAGGTTCTATGTCTCAATACAAATACCACTACATCCTTCCGTTTCTTGTATCGCAGTCGCAGAAAACCACGGTGAATGTGGGCACATGGCATCATTCGTCCGTTGTCAACGAGATGTCTTCGCTCTCTTCACTGTTGTGAAATATGTCCGCGTCCATCGATGTTCATAGATGCCGATAACGATTTACCAGGATCTACAAATGTCACCATTCATCCACTTCCCTCCGTATTTTTGCTTCAAGGCACTCGCTCTATTGATTGATTAATTCCTTTGCAGGAATTCTATATGCTCTACATTGCTCACGACTCTTCACAACTCACCTTGCCGCTCCTCTCAACTGTGTTTTGTGTACTCGGAGAGTGGAGCTGCCTCGTGTTGATCCCCGCATCGATTGTGCTCATTCAGGATCACAGCTTTTTTGTTAGCTATCTCCATATTCTTTCCGCCCGTTGCAAGTATTTCCCGGCATCAACTTTCATTTAACGCCTCTAACCCCCAATGTCCTGTCCGCTCGCGGATCCGGCCTATTGCGGAGACACTCCTTAACTATGTCCCAACCGCTAAAACTCTCCAGGAGACATTCAACTTCTAGTTTGTCACGGAAAGTCACATCGCCACAACGCTGTCCAAACTCAGCGTGCTTGAAGAGCGGTAGCAATTTTTCCAAGTCCGCGAACCTCGCCTTTCACCCGCAGTGACAACTAACAAGTGTTCATCATATTCAGAATATCTTATCTTAGATATCAGAACAATCGAGGGTGCGGAAAGCTCGGTTATACTGGAGGCACATGTGCGCCTATCCTGTGCAGAAAGATCACATCTAGGCGCTGTGACTCCACGGTGAGTCGTCGAGTTGAACCGAGATGGGTCTAGGAAAGTCTAGCTATATATTATTATATCTATACCACAAATCGCGCCCTGGAGAGCTTCAACTATTGGGGAGCAATAATGAGGGCCTCGGAGACTATGTGGGCCTAAAGCTTGCGGTCTGCCACCCGTTACACCGCGCAAGATGGTCTCAAGCTTTCTCGGCCTCTCGGCTTCGCTACTCACGAATTCCCCGTATCATACAGGGAAGACTATAGACCCTAACACATGGTGAACACGCTGTACGCCCTCATGACTGCCAGGATTGCCATCGATAACCGGCTCGCGGTGCTCTAGTCAGGTTAGTTAGTCGTTCATGACATGGGATATTTTCGTTGAGATGATGAACGTAGTTCGCTTTCTGTAATCTTTACATCTAGCGCTATACAATTGAAAATAGTCATGTGAGACTTGGAAGTTTGGACCCCAATCAGGCATCTAGGAACAGGTTAGATTTCGTTGACGCCTGCGCCATGACTGGTACTAACAGTAGGAGGTTCCAACCAGCATAGTAGACAGACTTTGCAGCTGATCCTCGTTGAACATGAACTGATCCTTGTGCCAAGTATCCTATTTGAATGGGCGTTAGTAAACCAAGGCTATCATAATGACAATTTGGGTATGTCTCACTTGATGAGTCTGAGCCGCATCGCATCAGTCGAGCCAGCCATGGTGATGATATGACGCTACGTACCTTCTTGAACTCGGATGCGCACTTCCGAATTGTGGTAGAAATGGGCGGTGGATCGGTGGCATGAGGTGCCAGAACTATAAAGGTGACATCAAGTCGGAACGATGAAGATTGGAAAGGCAGGGTGAGAATCACCTTCGGTGAGCGAAGGCATCCAAGGTTCAACAGAATATGGGAGACTTTCTATGAGGGCACACAATCCAAGGATTGCAGAGTGGAGCACCCGCAGGGAATCCGAATAATTTGGGTCTCGCTTAGGAGGTAGGACGATTTTTCGTGTCATCGCTACAAAGCGTTTCTATGCACGGCAGGTCAGGCGTCGAAAAACGGGACATGGGGACGGGGAAACCTCACCTTGAGGGGTAAGATACTTTGGCGCTGGGAGCATCTGACTATGCCAGCCAAGGTTTTAGAAGCCATCTCTCGGACCTCGACATTCTCGTCCCCTAGGCATTCCAGAAGTACATCCATGACCTGAACCACACCATCTTGGGATATCGACAGAAGATTGCGATAGAAAAATACAACCAACGCTGGCAATGCGTGCAGCCGAATTCTCCAAGACTGCAGGATTTGATTAGATATGCAGATCGATGGGATTTGTGAGTGACTTGCCTGCGATGACTTGATAGCTGAGGAGAAATTTTTTAAAATCACAGTAACATATTCCACTGGTGGCGATACGGCAGAAAGGACATAAAGAACAGCGGAGCTATACAGTTGCAATTCAGAGCTGTCATTAAGTTCTGACATTCGAAGGATCTCGGGCCTAAAGAGACGATACATTATTCATCCGCAGGGTATCAGTTAGAATAAGACAAAGACGTACATAAGAGGAACGACGTATGGGAAAATCAGGCAGGCTTGAGCCCCGTGTGCCGATGCCCAGATCCATTGCAATACTAATTGTCGATCAACACCCTTCGCTCAAGGGGTAATACTTGAAATGAACACGTACACGTTAAACCAACTTTGTCGTACTAGATTCGATATCAGATTATACAGGGACGGTATGGGGTGGAATAATCTCACCTCTGACTGGCTCACTCGTGGCGGAGGAAGACGTTCCTCCCGCCACTGCGGCAGCCTCGCTTTGATATCAAGAACTCGTTCAAGATATTTTGGTTTCCTGATTCTTTATTAATAAAATGTATCGCGAATGATGAATGTGATGTATACCGAATCTGGAGTGGGTCATTCGACGAGTTGCATGCCTCTAGGAATGCACGCGTAGATGGATACGTAGGCCGCCATTTATTGCGAATGAGGGTGAAGAGATTTTGACAAATATGTGCTCTCATCTGGCCAAAGCGTTTGAATGAAGTTCAAGATACAAAGGAGCTGGAAAACTTACCTCCGCATAGTCTGTGTTAGCATTATCAAACAAGAGTTGGATATACTTGCCCGCCTTTGAATTGAAGAAAAATCCCAGACTATCAACCAGCATGCCAAATATAGCGATGGATTTGCTCACTAATGAGTGCTTCGTTAGCACAAGATAGTCAACAGGACCGGCTAAGCCACTTACTGTCGAAAGCGGAGTCTCCACTAAATTCCAGAGGCAGGGCTAATATCCAATCGACCATGACTTTATTGCGGCGTGGGTCAAGACCACGAAGTTGGTACTATTGAAATTTGAAATCAACATCTGCCCTAGCTTTTACTAGAAATAACTTGCATGGAAAAATGACTCCCAGAAGACAATGGTATCTGGTTTAATCTGCGCGAATATTCGACCAAGTCGGTCTGCTGTCCATGTCCATAAACTTTCGGACAAGGCTTTCGGCCAGTGTTTAGAGCCTAAATGAACTCAGTCAATCTACATAAACGCATCTTCGCAAACTACGCACCACGTAGTACTCCGCTTAAAATCTCTGCGCTGGCACGTTGCTTAAACTTCTCCGAACCGTACAGCGATACATCAATTGTCGATAGGATGTTTTCCAGTCCTTCGCGTTCAAATATCTTTACTGTAGCTAACAATTAGCGCGCAGTCTCAAGGCGGTACGAACCAATGGACACAAACCTAAACTCTTGATGTATGCAATATTATCCTTCCTCAGTTCGACAGTCCCTCCAGACTTCCCGGACTCTTGACCCCAGAGCCCGAACAGGGCCGAGAAATAATCCGCCTTTGTAATGACATCACGAATGACATCGAGGCAAGGCTGTGACTCTGGGTCCCACAAAATACCTGAGGAACTTCCGACTACTTTGTATGCCTTGATAATGGGAGTCCAGGATATAAACCCGGTGGTAATTTTGTCGACATAGAGGCTTATGTGTGCGATCAATATATGGAAACTATATTTTCAGGGAAGACCTTACCTGTCAGGTCCAATAGGTTGGTCGAACTGTTCCATAAATGTTCGAGGACTTGTCACCTTGACTTCAATCTCTAGCGGGTTGCACCATTCCTCCCGCCATAGTTCATCCCTCGATCGAGAGTAAGTTCGGATCGCTACAAAAGCGAGTATTTTTACTAGGGCTCTACAACAAGGGGTGAACAGTGAATGTCATCATCCTCGATCAGACTCACTTTTGAACGGTTAGGCGGATAGTGGGCTGTGGGCTGAGACTTTGTTCCGCAAAGAAGCGTGCCACTCCAGGCGAAGTGGGAACGTCTCTCCGAATCAGCCCCGCCAGAAATCGCGATGCCATCTGTACATATCGCCACTACAGAAATCGATAAGGTCAGTAAGTGCAAAATAAGATAAACCACGCATTTTACATGTGTTGTTGGCCGCATGGCAACTTCTAGGATCGAAGCGACCTGAAAAGAACATGGTGATTAGAAGACATACTACAAGCCTTCTCGAGGCACACACCGTGTTGTTATAGATGGTAGATCGCATAGAAATCCGCACAGATTTTTTGTCCAAGGCTTCTTTCAAAAATTGCTGGTCAACCAATCTTACTGAAAATTCGGGGATCAAATCGTCCAAGGCCGCCTCCACACCTGGCGTGGAAAGCATGTAAGCGTCGGTGTGGATAGATTCCTCTGTGAGGTGACCCAAACAATCTTGGGCGAGATTATTAACCAACTTCTGCACAGAGGGCTGACGAACAAAGTATAAACTATTAGAGCGGAATTTTCGATCAGAAGTAAATGGTCGTATACCTTTTCCTCGTGTTGGCAACTGAGCAAGGAGAGTAAATAACGGTTGTGGAATCCCAGGTCTAGAAGGAGATGGACTTTAACTGAAGTCGAGGTAATTGGCATGATTACACTTTACCACCGAGAGCATATGCAGCTAGTTAACCTAGTAATCAGACGCCTTTGTATTTATATGTAGAGGATTAGACATACCGATACCCTTATTCCAGAGAACATAAAGTGCGCCCTTCATTCGGTCAGGATCGCTTCCCTTGGTCAATGCGTCGAATAGCACAGGCAAGGTGTAGCGCGTTGAACGAACATAATACTATAAATTTCGTTTAGAATATGGATGCCCGATGTTAAAATAGTCTTACACCACAGGCGCTATGAAGGACGCCTTGAGCTTGCCTGAAATCTATGTCAAAAAGCTGCGGTACGCGTGTTGAAATTTAACTGACCTTCTAATCCGAGTGTAAGGGGAGAGTGATAACTCTACCAACTCATCCAGGAGACTGTCGTCCAAAGCAGATCGGCGCCGGTATAGTGCATGCATGTATTGCCGACCACTATGATAGACTTGAGCTCGTTTCAGAAAAACAAGCCGCGAGTTCTCTCGTTGCTTTAGCCAAAAGCGATTGGCGCTGCACAGGTCGAACATTGGTGAGAATTAAAAATTATATTAAAACCGAACTTACTCCCTGGCTTGATCGTAATTCTTCTGAAGAGAGTCAAAGTCACCTCTGCTTAACGCATAACCCAATAAGTACTGGTCAATCGCCCTGATAACGACCATTACAGCATCGATGCGGTCTTCGCCTCCTGTCTTCTGTCGCAGCGCGGATGCTGCCCGTTGACAAATATGACCATAACGTAGCCGGTACGCTGCAACTTTCTGGTATCGCGAGTCCTTTGGGTCTGTTAGAGTGAATCCTGCGTTGACGTCCAGGAACGAAACGAGCATCTCTGGTAATTCCGTGTCATTGAGACAGGGATTGGCGACTTCTTTAGGTTGTTCTATGAAAAACGAAGTGAGTCCACCCCAGCTTGCTTTGCACATGAGCAAATATCTTCAAAAGTAGAAAATAAGTCAACATTGCCGCATGACGATCAAGGGTCCCACTGACCGGCAGAAGTCATTCCGATCAACGTTATCCCATTTCGAAGTTGTCTGGAGCAAAGACTCCACTTTATCCAAGGCTGGCCCAAGCACTTTATCAAGAATCTCAAGGACAAACGCAATCTCCTCCTTAGATGGGACTGTTAAAGTTTTGGTGAATACATGAGTAAATGGGGGGGAGGGGATGCCACGAACCGTGCCATTCAATAGTAACATCTTCCGGATAATAGAGGCGTCCCCAGTGTAAATTATGATCTCTGTTGAATTCTAGGAGCCTGTAAGTAAATTCAAAAAAAAAAAAATCATTCGTTTAGGTTTACCTGGGTCTTCCCATTTTTCCGTGTTGACGAAACGACTGTTGATTGGATAAGCCTCTGCAATTGTATGAAGTGTACGCGAGATCAACCGAGAGGTACTCGTATACCCTCTTTCACTCTTCGTCTTATCGACCAGAAGAATGATCAAATTGAGTATTTGCTGCTTATATTTCAGAATCTGAAGACAAATTTATTAAATCTAGGCCTGGAAACACGACTTATGGACTTACTGCCGCTCCACCAAAGCCAAGACACCCTCGGACGATAGCGAGGTCTTCTAGTTATCAGTATCACGCAGTAATCCGTAGCACTGATGACTCACTCCAGTGTAACGTGGTGTCAGATGGGATTGCGGCATGCGAAGACGTCGTTCGTACACTAGACGCACCATGTTTGATTTCTTCCTCGATCTGCGAGATGCAATGTGGTAGAAATTTCGCCATCGTTGCTTCGGGATTCACCCGCGCCATACAGGCAACGAGTTGACCAAAAGCCAACACAGCATTGGACTTGGCGTTTGTGGTTGCATAATCATAAAGGAGGTTCAAGACAAGAGTGAATAGTTGGTCAGACAGGTGGAGGCAAACGACGTCCATCATAGCTTTGATAGACTTCAGGACATTCTCTTCCTGTTTACCTCCGGTGGTATTCTTTCGCCCTCCTTCTTCAGGCAAATTTTCGAAAAGAGCAAGAACTCTTCGGACTAGGGAGGTGACCCAGTCTGCAAGAAATGTTATTGAAAACAGGGTAAATGTGAAGTTCAACCTAAACTCACCTGCAAAGCTTGCGGTGCTTTCGCGAACAAGAGTTCGCTGCTCTTCTTTGCTAAGCATTGGAACATCCAATTCCGCTCCTTCGCTGTCACTATCCATAGAAACATCATCAAAAGAGGAGTAGGAAATCGCAGTCTGCGATTTGGTAAGGTCACCAATCTTGATATGTTGCACGGCGGAGAGAATGAACACAGTCGCACACATAGTCTTTGAAGGGTCATTCTAAAAATGGAGTAAGATTATGTAGGTGACATTGCCTAGGGAGTCAAGGATACATACTAGATCGATGCCAGGGATACAGAGCTCGAGCAGAGGGATCAGATGTTGCTGACCTCCTGGCCAAATACTTTCGGTGACAATGGGCAGAACCACCCCGGCCAGCATGTTGAGAACAGCCGTCGTTCTATGCGTCTCATTCACAACTTCGAGTCCTCCATAGGCGCGCTCCAACAATTCGGGCATAACCATTGCGGGTTCTAGTATCGCCATCACTCGCAAGGCGCTTTGTGCGTAGCTGGAAGATACGGCGTCCTTAGAGAACATCGCCAACAGTGCGGGAGTACGAAGGATAGCCACAAAGCTTCGACGAATTGCCGGCGTAAGGCGACAGGTCTAAATTTGAAAACGTCGATTTGGATAAGAAGCAATCGTTGCGCCTAACGTGACTTACGACTGGTGTCTTGCAAGATTCTTGTTGTTCTTCTTTCAGCCTTCTAATGAATTCGGCGGCGAGCCGGTTCAGAAAGGCTGTCAACTGGGAAATAGTTCGAAAAGACATAACGAATATTAAGAAGGGCCAGCTTACAATACTAGTCCATTGACCATAGTTTGAAGGGTGGAAGAATGATTCAGTGCTGGTGACGATGCGATCCAACGAGTCGAGAGCTTTTGAGCCGGCCACATATCCTTTCTGGTTCTCGTCTGTTCGAATTTCGCCATCCACTGACATGGAATAAACCAAAATCTTGGCAAAAGCAGCTGAAGGCAAAGCTAGTCAGAAGAAAGGTTGAAGCGAAAATTGTGCATACCAAAGCGATTGATAGGCTTTTTGATTTTCAAAGACCCCTTGTCAGCCAAAGTATCGGCTTGGCTGCCTGTGGTGGAAGAACCCTAAATATTAAAGAGTAAGAAGCAAAACAATGCAATTCCTTTGTTCTCACCTGCGTAGCACCAACAGGTACGTCTAAGAATTCATTTGTCATCCATATTTTTATTATGAGTTGGGGTGCGTACTCATGGAAGCTAGACCCTTTCCCACAAGCATCATCCATTCAGCTTCAGTCCAAATTCCCACATCCTTCCACCTTGCGCCACCACGCTCCCCAGCATCGCCACTAGTTCCAGCAACATGCTCCTCAGACAACTGGCCGACCAACTCAAAAAGTCTGTCGTCAAGCACAGATGAGTTGAAAGCCTCCCATATCTTGAAGAGAGCGGGAAGATATAGATGTGTGTGCGTTGGAGGTAGGAATGAGGTCAGAACTGGTATCATGATTAAGATAGTCTACGCCGAATATGAATTTCAGGGGGCGAATTTAGGTATAGATCCAGGACACGTACATCTTTGGTTAAAATTGGTAGAAAGGTTTCAAGCATTTCGGGAATATCGTCCGCAGGGAAATACCGTTTGCATTGCTCCGCAACGTATAGAAATATATTCACAACATTGCGGCTGGTGTGATTTGTTAATCTCGTACGATTGGTGTTAAATGGATAGCAACATACGAAGAGTCCTGGATCCGTTTTTTAGGCCAAATTTCCTTTTGAAGAGCACGCCAAAGAGGCTTCCAGGGAAGTTGAAGGTCAGACGCTTCGAGCTTGCGCCGAGAACCTGGTTTACTGGCCAAGAGTCGTGATAACATATCGGTCCAGCTACGCGTAACGCGAGGCTCCACACCAGGAACCAAAGTTAATTCGTAGTAGAGGCGAACAAGTTTGGCGCGCGTCGATTTGGGCATGGGGTAGCGCATCAAGAGCCAGCTGCAGAGTTTCATCGTGAATTTCTGTGAACGGGTAGAACTATGGAGCCATACCATTGAAGAAGACCATCCCAAGTGCTTAAGACGAGCCAGTTTTGAGACTTGGCGAAGATGAAAATCTTTCCAACGATACCTTCCAACTTCTGATGCATCAGTTCTACGGATTCAGTGTTGTAAGGCACGGAGCTCAGATAGGTTTGAAGGGATGAAAGTTGCTTCTCATAGTCCGAGAGAGTGACAGACTCGATGGGAGTGTCTGTAATGGAGAAGCCGTCATCCTCCATATTGCCAATCGCGATTGAAAGCGAAGAGCGCTTCGTGGACAGATCACTGGAGAGATATTCGAACATGTAATAGATGGTAGTAAGAAAGACATACATCGGTTCGGTGGATTTATATAGAAACCAAAGAGCTTACGCGTCTCCAAGAGTGGAGTTAGTAATCCTTGGTAAGATGCAGTATGTATAGTGCGTCAATTCGAGAATCGACGCGCAATCTCTGGCGATCGCTCCGAGCCACGTGACAGACAGCACAGCACATCCCGTCGACTGGTTCCGTTCTATGACTCCGATCGGCGATTCGCAATGCTGAACGCCTTCAGCCCACTTGTTCGCGCCGCAAGAGCGCGGCGGAATGTCTTCTCAGTACTTCGGCACCGCTATATTCCAGAAATGCGACCGGGAGTTTTAAACTGCAAGCTCCTACTCTTAGGTGGAGCATCGGCGCTCTCGGTCACCGCATGGGTAACCTTCAAGCCAATCATTCACCTGGACGCCATCGCTCCAATGAATACAGAGAAAGTCGAAATGATAGGTATGGGAGCTTATGAGGCACCTTCTGGTAACTGTCTGACTGAACAGCAGTAGACCCTGCAACGTCGATTGCGTTTCCAACAACTATGCGTATTCCTTCTAAAATCAAAATTCCAACACTGACACTGGTCGGCTGCGGTGTACGGAAAGTTTCCTTCCTGGGTGTAAAAGTCTATTCCGTTGGTTTCTATGCAGACCTGGATAACCCTAATCTCAAGGTGCGTGACCCGACGAGGTATTACTCTCCGTTAATCATAGTGGTTCAGATACCACTGGATCTGAATCCCGAAGAGAAGATTGAACATGTTGTTCGGAACTCGGCGTGTCTTATCCGAATTGGTATGCGTACGCACGGCGTGAATGATCAAACACTTACAGGAAACGTCTACAATTTAAGTTCCAGTGCGCACCACTTCGTATAATCACCTACGCGACGCGTTCATGCGGGCACTGCAAGCAAGATTGGCATTGGCGAAAAAGGACGGGACCATGTCGGAAGAAGAGGCGTATGCTGTTGGTTCTCCTATGCGCAAGCTCAAATCGCTATTCCCCAATTCTCCACTCGAAAAACACACACCTCTTGACATTTTCCTGTCGGCACCATCACCAGAACGTCCAAGGAATCTGGTATTTAGAGATCTTGGGGCTATTGAAAGTGACTGGGTTGCCACTGAGTTCGTTCTCCATTACTTTGAGGGAGCGGGACCCAGCCCTCCTGTAAGTTAACCATCGTATGACAATTGGACGGGGGTCACTAACCAATACCCAGCTCAAAAAATCTGTGGTAGACCGCATGGATGGATTTGAAAAATAGGTCCTGAAGTTTGTGTACTCATGGATGTTGATAGCATCAATCGCGCATTCCTCTCATACGGGGGACTGCCAAGAGTTTTCTCATGGGCTTTTATTGTGAGACAGCGTGGCTTCGAGATCGAGAAGAGCTGTAGGAGTTGGTGAAGAGTTTGGGGTTCCCTACACATAACATCAACGGTATTGTTACGAAATATTAAGAGGAGAACTGCATTTTCAATGTTTCTAGCACTCCAGGCCTAGCTGTGAATGTGATATATCACCGTCTTATAGTTATAAGAAACTGGTGATGTATCACTTGTTATAGTTATAAGACACTACACCGCCATTCGTGTTTGATCTCGACCAAATCCCACGACCGCGATAACTGGCGGATGTTACGTTTGAATATACTGTTGACATTTAGATAACACTCATGGATGTCTGGGCCTCGGAGCTATAAGCAATGTCCTTCTAATGTCCCTGGAGACACCGGCAGATATTTAACTCTGAGATTCTTTCGATCTCCCCAGTGGCCCGTGCGACATGTCACGAGATGTTCAAGTTGTGTAAAATTTCGCGAACTCATTTGCAGCCTTGTTCCTTCCCTCCACTGCGACCAATTCACTTCGCAGTCATGCCAGCGCTCATCATACCGCTTCTGCCCTGGCCTCACCTGTCATCTTGTCTCTTAGATCTAGTCCCACG
>JABCKI010005898.1:0-27891 GCA_018282025.1 Sphagnurus paluster
CTAAACACAGTGTATTATTAACCCAAGCTTAGGTTGAATTCTTAGGTTGACGGTCAACCTAGGATACCATCATAGTGAGAACCCGCAGACGCAGATGCTCGCAGATGAGCAGATGTGACATTACCAATCATCACGCCTGTAATCTTATCTCGTTTGATCCCTGATCTGGTTGATTTTTCGCGGTCGATTGGCATCCAGATTCCAGGACTGACAGTGGAGTTTTTCGCGAACACAACCTGTTTCCGTCGAAGTAGGACACCCAAGGAAGGTTTTAAGAAACAACTTCTAGCATGAGAGAAAAGCACACGCCAGTCAGAACATTATCGCGATATCTCGACGCTTATTAACTAGAGAGCGAGTAAAACTCACAAATTTTAAATTTTATGGAGTAATTCGAAGGTTTTTTCAGATAGAATACTGGACGAAAAACCTGCCTCCATGCGGTAGAGAATGGCAAAGTCACAAATGTTACTGATGTTACTCGGTGTGACGCCCACCATCTGCGAGCGTCTGCGTCTGCGGGTTCTGCGCCCATCTGCGGCAACTTTGAGCCCCCCTAATGTCAACGAATCCGCTCCCGACAAGCCTTTATGAGGGCCTTCTCCTAAAACTAGTGACCATCCTCGAGCTTACGCAAAAATCTGAGGGCATCGTTACGCCCCAAGCCAAACAAGCGCTACTCCAAGCCGTATGTAGCGTCTAGGTCATCGGGCGCAAACTAATATACATATTGCAGACAAATGACTTCAAGAACTCCCTCGCACAGGCCAAGGAGCTTGCAGCGAGCCTCCCAGGTGGGGAGATGCTCGTGCAGGATCAGGACGAGGTCATAGCGATGTTCGAGCGGTTGCGCGAAAGGAAACGGTCCGTGCCGTGCTGTGTCATCGTACGCGGAATGTACTCTATAATACGCTTTTATTTTCAGGGAGCAGCTGGTTCAGTTTTCGTCCAAGACACTAGTTTCCGTGGGAAGCCACTCGGCAGATAATAAGATGGAGATCGACTCGATGGCTTCAACGCCGTTCTACGAGTAGATCTGAGACGACTTGGATGAGCCCCAGTCCTTGGATGATAACTTTATTTGACTACTACATTTTCCCGAAATTCCTGCTCAAGCCACGTTTAGCCTTGCCGAGAGGACTGGGTTGCAGCTCCACGAACTCGCTGCAAATGTGATGGGGGTCGATAGGATTGAAAACCTGGACTGTACTATTTCCACACCGTAGTGTAGCCAAAATTTTCAGCAAATGTTCAGGTATTCCTAGTATGCCAAGTGGGTATTAAAATCGTGAGGGTCGTTGCAAATCCAAGTTGAAGAATTAAAAATCAGCATCCCCATCCTCCTCGTCCCAGTCTACAGTCTCTAGGGCTGCCTCTCCCTCGTCATACAGTTTATCCAAACCCGTCAGTGAAGGCAGATACTTCGGGTCGTTGAACGCCTTCAGCATCATCTCGAATCCCTCTTTCTCGTATGTCTGAACCACCTGAAAGGAAGCCATGTGTCAGATGCGCCATGCCGTTAGAGGCTACAGAAAGACGAACGGTTTCGCTGCACCCCGTGCATCTGTCATATGCCGCACCGACGATGTGAAGATTCCTGAACTGTGCGAGGAAACCGCGTAACTGGTGTGGCACGAGCCCGAGCACGCTGCCACCATTCGCTGGGTCGCTGTGGGCACTCGGGTCCTGTGTCGCAGGCGGAGCGGCGGCGTGGAGCCTGAAAAAAGTATCAGTATGAGATTCGAAGGCAACAGTCGGAGCCATGTACCCGTCAGGGTGTTGAAGCAGAGATGCTAGAAGTTCGACGGCGGTGGAAGCTGCAATCGATGCAAGCCCTGGACGTGTCACAGTACACATCTGGTCAAGGGTGCGGTCTGTCAAGGACTATAGAGACAATGATACGTTCATGAATTTTGTGATCAGAGAGGAAGAGCGTATGGACTACGGACATCTGATGGCGCCACGATATCGTTGCAATAATAGCAGCCCAACCTGGCGCCGTTGGGAGAGACTGAGCTTGCGCGCGCACCATGGCGCATCACAAGGAATGTATCAAAACCAAGAGCCGCGTTGATTACGATCTGTTGAGTTTCAGTTCAACAGTTGCTTGTGTCAATGAAAACATAGTCTTCAAACCTTTCCTTTCGCAGCACCAATAACTGTTGGCAACCACCTACTCTCCCTCGAGTCCATAAGAAGGAAGATCGCGTCGTGCTCAGCAACGAGCGCCTCGAGTCTCTCCACATCTGCTTTGGTTTGTGCAAGGGACGCTGGAGGTATCGGGTGGCCAGGCATTGGGATTGAAAACAAATGTCCAGACGAATTCTTTAGTTGAACAACAATGAGACTCCTTAAACCTCGAATAATGGTAAATACAAGAAACCTACGATGCCAGGGTAGATTTTCTTTAAGCGATCTGCTGCACATTCTGCCTTGGGCTTCCCGCCATCTAGGCAGTCCTCGAACTCGAACAAAGGTTGACGAACGGGGTTCGAAAAGGAGACGCGTCCAGAATCCACGAAAGTTATTGTCCGAACACCCCATCCCTAGAGTGGATAGATGAATGTCTCGGACATTGTGCTGGAGACTAGCATACCATCAGCGTTCTTGAGACATAGCATCCAAGAGTCCCGGCACCCAGGAGAAGACACTTCGTTTCTGAAATCTTCTCTAGATCTAGAGAGGGGAGGATGCGCCATCGCATTAGCTTGAGGTTGAGATCAACGGCCTGGTTCGCGAGCCTTTGGATATATTAGGGACTGAGTGAACTTCTTTGAAGTTGAACGGATACTGGTTACCTTGTTGGGTCCATCATAGGCGCAAGATCTGCTACACGAGGCCCAAGCTTTCCCTGTGGATTCTTCTCCCAGCCGACCGCGCTGGGGCGTTCGTTCGGTGTCGGTGGTGCACCGCCGATCTCCAGCACGCCAAAGCGGCTCTTCCAAGATGTTGGATTTGCTTCTGTATCGCGCCAACAGAGTACACGAACAGTTGAAGTTGATTCGGGGTATAGCGCGCGTAGATACGCGAGAAGGTTGCGCAGAGGCCATCCGGGATTGTTGGGACTCGCAGACGGGTCGATGAACGCGATAGTTTGTAATGGCGGGGGCGTCGATTCAAAGAAGGTGGAATAATCTTCTACGGAGGATATTTTCGCGTCATCGCGGACAAGGAAGAAAGGTAGTGTGGATGGATGGGATTGTAGTTGTTCTTGGATGGAGGAAAGCTGAAGTAAAATCAGTCAAGTCCTAAGAGACTGTGTGATGACGTACTGCCTCTACAGAAAACTCATCGGCAGCATTTCTCCAGCCCTCTTCTGTTATCTCCCAGGCGGGCTTGGACACAAATGCAGGGAATGAAAACCAGTAGTAGTATTTATACTTTTTTAGATCGGCGAAGGTTATCAAGAGAAAATGGCTCAAAAGCTTAGTGTCGCGTGTAGCCAATATATGATCCCAGATCTAATCAAACCGTCAGGCAGAATGACAGGTGAAGAGGACAGATGCATACCTTGGTAGCTTCTTGGTTAAACAAAGCTGTCTTATCTGCAGCCTTGAATTCTTCGATCGTGTTGTAATTCTTGAAAGTGCCTGATACTGGTATAGATCCTGGTGACACTCTATCGAGCTCGTCAATTCTTTGGTGGCATTGAAGCAAGATTTTAAACACACTTGTAATCCTTATCGAAAGATTCTGAGCCAACGCTCAAGTGACATCCTAGCGCGATCTCATTGCCTGATTCTCGATCGGTGATCGACCGCCCCACAGTATACGATCCAGAAACTGGTAGTGCCTCGTCGGATAGGCGAAGAACGTCGATCTTGAGGTTCGTAAGTTCATGCCAGAAGGATGGCTGAATTAGCGAAGAAAATGGAGCAAACTGGACAATTGGCATGATGGTCTCTGGTGGAAAGGCAGAGTCCACTTTGTTGTTGTAACTTGTTGCCAAATTCAGAGATTGGCACGAATCACATTTAATTTTGTGTAGCGACGTGAATGCAGGCTTGTTCGGGCTACTAGCTAGCACAAGGAATGTGCAATACAGGCTTTGTCACCATTCATCGATATTTACAGGGATCTCTTAGTTTGTCCCGGGTGACGTCACTCAGGAAAGATCGCGCAAACGTCGATGTAATTCACAGTCAGTGTATGTCGTATTATTAAATAAATGGCACCCGGCATGGTATCTCAAAGCCAGTCACCCGCCAGACTGGGGTGAAATCGTACATATGCACCACAGCGGAGGTAAACAGGTATCACGTCCGTAAGATGGTATAAACAAGTAAAGATCCAGGAGAAACTACACTAACTTGCATTTTCCGACTTATTGACCCCCCTACAACCTTTAGACTTTGTCTGCACCCTGCTGATATGCCGGCCGCGCATGTCCCTGCGACTGCTGGTCGAATGCTACTCCATAAGGGTCATTCGGTGTGCCATATGCTGCCTCATTCGGCGCTAAATAAAGGTGTTCGTCGTAGCTCGGCCGTGCTACTGCGCTGGGGCGGAGCGGATACTCACTGGTACTGTTCCCATCCATATATCCCGCAGAGGATGACGTGACACCAAATGCCTGTCCAAAGTCCATTTTTGCGTTAGGGTCACCGTGGTTTGCCTGTGGCTTCTTGCCGAAGAAGTACTGCAGCGAGGTGTAGATTTCATGAGCAAAGTCACCTGTTCATATGTGAGTAAATTAAGAGCTGTAGGTAGAAGCATGGGAGCGTACTGAAGTTGATCCTAAATGACGAATCGTCAGTGAGTGCTAGGTATATAGGGCATTGACGTACGAATCCCATAGAGGGCGCCAAATGCTCGTTGGCGGCGCACCCTCCTTGACCTGATATTCCGCTGGGGTATAAGCCCACATCATCAAAGCAGAGAAGAACACCATCTCGATGCAAATTGCGAGAGCGTTCAGGCCATTAGAAATGTTCGTCGCAGTCCAGTACTTCGTTGCTTTATATTCGAGTAAGGAATGACTAGAGTGGCGAAAGCGAAGTTACTTACCGTGAATAACTCTTCCTTCAAGGGCCCCAAACTACCAGAATTGGTGATTAGGTTTGCGGCACAAGACGGGAGAGATTTACTTACGACGAAGGACTGGTAGAATGTGAACATGACAATGAGCTTGATACACAAGAACTTGGCGAGGGGACGCCGGTCTCGTAGTTCATCCGCCATCAAGCCGTAAAATACAAGCAAGCCGTATAGTGCGACACTGATACTAACAAAGTCTACGCACTCGAGGTAGACACTGGCGTAGTAAATGCTGTAACCAGCGGATTCGCAGAGTACGTGCAGCTTCTCGCAGATGATGCCGACAATGGAGACGAGGGGTCGGATGATCACGTATTGTAATACGGACCACTGTTAACAAGATGATCAGAATCAAAACATCCAAGCGCATATGTATACGTACTTTAACTGTGTACATGAAATATGCCTTGGTTGGCCTGTATCTCCAGCAGCAAAACTATTTAAACTTCAGTTGTCGTTGAAAGGATTGGCGCAAATAACACACAGGCATAGGCAGCTGCCGCTTGTCCTTGCGAGCGATCGCGTTTTCAGCCTTGCGTCCAGACGCTGTCGCCGCAACATATTCGATGATGAGAAGGCTGAAAGTGACATCAACTCTCTATAACCAAAATGGAACAAAGGCCACCCACAGGAAAGCGCTCAACGTAACCGCCTTGGAAAGGGATCAGCTGGATTGGGGACAGAGATTGTTGGGAAATAGAACCTCGTATGCTATATAGTGAGGTTAGGCTTTGTCATAACAATGAACGTGAAAGATGTACATACCAACTTCTATGAAGGAGTAGTATGTGTAGTTTCTGAAGAAACGGTAGGAAAAGAACGAAATGATGGCATAGACAGGCGGCATGTAGAGAATTCGAAGTCTGGAAAGGCTGGCTAAGTCTTGGACAACGGAAGCAGATTGGCGAGGAACTGTACATTTGCCGTTGTTCTCGAGGTTTAGTATAACTCCTGCAAAACATACCAGATGGCTTGGTGATTGAAGCGACAAAGAAGACAATGGGCCTTACTTGCAGTGTCGTATAACGGTGATCATTGATATAATGAGGGTCTACAAGCGTTACACCAAGGTTAACTCATAAAAATTAACGCTATGGCAACTCACCAACAACGCACAACCACCTGCAATAGCCCATCCTATCCGATGGGCATCCCAATTCACCCCATCGCTGCTCCAAAACGAAGACTGGTCGATTTCTATCGTGTTTTCACTTGGGCATTCCGGCTTTGGCATCGTGCCAACAAAGAAGATCGCGAATATGTGCGTATGTACCTGAAAATGAAACGAGAGGAGAAAGATGGAGAGAGGTGAGGCCTCGTGGAGGGATCTGAGCAACCTAAAAATGTGGCAAGTGGTCTTGTTGAACGTTTCCCGTTAGTGTCAGTTTATATGACCAACACCGCCAAGAGAGGACTTTCCCCATCTGTCCACCTTGAACACCGCAGACTGCGCAATCATCATCGCCGATTCCTGCCCGGCGGCTCACTAGTTTACCCTGCAGTCCGCCACAGCATCCTTGCATGCACTACGCAATTTTCATACTTCTCTAATACCGTGCAGCCGTGTACCACTACATCGTGAGTCAGCGGCTCTACATATGGCAATTCCTGTTATTATATACGTTAAACCTTTCAGTCAACCATGGCCAGCTGCTGGGCACACTTGCCTTACTTTCATTATATGGGAGCCCTCGCAGTTCAATTTCTGCCCTGGGATCTACGGCTACGCGCTACTCTTTGATCGCCACTCAGAGTCAGGAATCCCCCAGGAATCCTCGCGTGCCTTGGTCGTGCCTGGCCCATTTAGACCAGTGACCTGCGTCTATATATCGAACCTCCTCTAGATAGCATCATAATCATGATATAACCGGGAAGGCTTCAACTGGCGCCCAAACTGCCTAACAGCTGCGGAATATACACGCTATCAGAAATTTCAAACGCAGTGCATCTGGAACGGGCCACCTGTGACCTCAGCATCTTTGAGCATACTTGATTGCACAACACGGATATCTGCTTCCACTACTCCCGTGATAGTCGGCGCGCTGTCAATAGCACCAATTTACGCCTCCTTGCCTGCTGTACCTCTCCTGAACCATAATAAACTATCATATATACTATGTAGATTAAAGATGGTGCCAAAAGGGAGGCCGCTCGAGGCCCAGATATCAATTGAAATACCGGGGCGAACCATGTCGGACACCGGATCGCGCGCCCACTAACCGACATACATCGAGCGTGTGTACCGAATATTCTCCCCACCTGATGCACTCCGTTCTTTCCTATCGCGTCGAAATCTGCAAAAATGGCCCCCCATAATAAGCGCGAAACTCCTCAGATCGAACTTCACCTTCAACCTTGAACTCACCACCAACATGCCACCCGCTCGTAGATCAAGCTTTAGCAAGTTCAGCGACCACAATTCACCCCCCTCCGTTCTCAAGAAGTACAATCGCAATCTGTACCAGCGTGTGGAAAGGGCCAACCAGGGCCCTGTAGCCTCATGGCTCAAGTCAAATGTGCTTGACGCAAAACGGTTGGATGCCGATGTCCATAATTCCTTGAAGATACGCGATATCGCAGATGATGAAGTGTTGTGCACAGTAGAGCGCACAGTCACTATGGTTTGCATCTCCCTGCCATCGTTTCCCATATACCTGGCTTATTTGCCTCACAGCCAGAAGATGACCAGAACAGCATCTTCACAGAGTCGCCAACACATACACTTTTCATCTCAGCGCGTACTGCGCCCAGCTCGGATGAGGACCAACAGAGTCCGCGTGCGGTGCTAGCAACATTTACGGGGACCCTAGATGATCTGACAGCACCCAACTGGGCCCACTGGACACCCACGAGTCTTCACTTCCGGCAGCCCCGCACAGGTTTTCTTTTGCTCTACTCTCACCTGGCCATGTCCCGAGAGAACTCTGCACAGGTATGGTCATTAATTGTGCGTCTTATATGTCCTTCCGTGCTCTGACATTGCTCTTTATCACGCTAGCATGGTTTGTCTGCTGCGATGCGAGCATGGGTTGCTTCATTATCAGTATGTTTTGACAATTTCCCACCATTTGTCAAACTTACGCACTAAATTTACCAAGGCCGATGCCCCATATTCGCTGCCCAAGATGATCGATTGTTTTGCTTCAGTAAAACTATGACTAGTCAGGAATATAACCACGCACACTTCACTGAAACTTCGGTCCAGACTTTTATGTGCTGTGGACTCGTTCAAGCAACTAAAGACATAATGCACAAAACTAAAATGCAAAAAAGTCCAGCGCCGCGTCCACTCTTCATGCAGCATGCAGCATTCAGACGGAGTGGCTATTCCGTCATGTTTGAGAAGACTCTAATTTTGATAGTATGGCAGCCAAGCTCATCCACGCAGAACCTATATGTACCCCAAGAGTCCCTGTCTGAAATAAGACGAATAGTACGACTAGCATAGCTGCGCCACTTGACGATAGCTTCTAGATCAGCCTGACGCGACTGACCATGATTTTATATATTCAAGTTGGACTCACCTGACCCAAGTCTGTACAAGTTTATAGAGTATTTGCCATGACCTCAAATGCCGCTAGCGCTTGTAACACTCTTTCTATTCATGTATCATTGTTCAAGGCTAGGTTATAACAATTGAAACAGTTGGGAAGACGACTCAGTTATTCACGCCCATTCACCAATATACATCATTCAAAGAAAAAAGAAAAAGGTTAGCTATCATAAATGCCTAGTTAGAGCGTGAAACTAACATAAACATAACCGTGATATGCTTCAAGCCAGGTATTGAAGCTAAGCGCTAAACCCTACTACAGATCAATCAAAAGTGCCTCCTTTCTCTCTTCCTGCGGAGGTCCACTGGGTATGGGGGGACCATACATATCGAATGTCTGTGGTAGGGTTGTTGGCGCGACAGGAAATTGCGGCAGCTGCGCCTGTTGCTGCCGGTACTGCTGCGGTTGGCGGGGTGCCGAAATAGTGCTGCTACGCGCGAGGTGTGCTTGTGGTGGAGCAGGGGCGCGGTGTGGGGAGGTGGCATATGAGACGGTATGATTCCGGGTCAGTGTCGCGTGTTGTTGGTGCTGGGGAGCTTTGATTTGCTGGGGTGGCGGAGGCGGAGAGCTTGCGTATTGTTGGGGAATGGGTGTCTGGGATTGGACAGGTGCCGATGGAGAAGCTTGGAACGACAAGGGTGGAGAAGTGTGGTGTTGATACTGCTGTGGGTTTAGTGTTACAGGTGGGAGAGTCTGAGGGTGTGACTGGCTGGGGGCTGCGTAAGATTGGTACTGTTGGATAGGCTCCTCACGATGAGAGCGGAGACTAGGTGGCTCTGGCGTGGATTGTGGTGGAGAGAAGGTGGGAGCGGCGGGGGCAGTAGGCGTGGGGGAATAATTCTGGGCAACGGGCTGATGTTGATGCCACTGTGATTGTGGTTGGCTAGGGGCATAGGGTTGGTACTGTGTTTGAGGAGATTGGGGTGCCCGCGCATGTTCACCCTGATATGTTGAGGCCGTGACCGGTACTGATGAGGCCCACTGGTTGTAGCCATTCACTGCGTTTTGGCTGGGATCAGTGGGCTGGTATGAGCTCGTAACAGCGGCAGGCGCTCGCCAGCGTGGGTGTGCCAGCTGTTCCGTCAGGAGTTTATCATAAAGCTTGACCGCTTGAGAGAGTTTATCGTGCATGTCCGTGAGCATCTCTTGAGATAAGGAATCAATAAACCGAGCGCGACATATTTTAACCGAAGTGCGTACGTTCTTTGCGTCCAGCATCGTCTAGACCCAACGCCAACTTGGGCCGTAGATTGTTGGCCTGTTCATACAACTCATTCACAGCTGGGTACCTAGAAATATCGCGACCACCCTGCGCCTCAATCTGCTCAACAGTTTGGCTGAAGGTCAAAATCGCGTCAGACTCTAGTGGCTCAAGATCATAGGTCGGAATTGACGGAACAGGCGGTGCGAGTGCGAGGTTAGGTGGATACGACTGTGAATAGCCAGGACCAGAGTATTCTGTACGAGGGGAGTCAAATGCTATAGGCGCGCTGGGTCGGGGTGCATTAGCCTCCCTCAAACTGGCCTCGATTGCCGCGCGAAGGTCGGGGTCGTCTTCCTCCTCTATGGCACTCTTTGCATTTGGATGAGACGCACGGTCGATGATTGGAGGCTCAGAGTACTGCCAGGTAGATGGTTGGGCTGGTACATATCCGTTGCGAGCATGTCCGCTGGCGGAGCCTACCTCCTGCAAAGAGAGCTGAATCGCGCGCTGCAGTTCAGCATCTGCGAGTTCACGCGCTGCACGAGGACGATGACTGTGCATGCTTGCGGAATGTCTATGGCCCTTGTTGTCCCTGCAAATTCGATCAGAAAAGCACGAAGAAGAAAAAGGGGCAACGCACGATTTGTCTGCCTTCCGTGTTATCTTGTTGTAGCATCCATCACATACCCTAACTTCCTGTGTAATACCAAAATGTGGTAGTGGCATCGACTTGGATGAGCAGGCCTGATCGAACACCTGACCGCAGTTGCGACAATGATGTTTACGGTTGGTGAACGTGAAGGCAGTGCGGCACCGAAGACAAACGTCAGAGTCAATCCATTCAGGTGCAGTCTGTGTGTCAACCATGGCAGAATTTGCAACAGCGAGATCTTTGGGAGGGAAGCTATAGCCTGAAACGGGTCAATTAGTTGTCGTGTTATGAATGCTTGCAGCACGTACCTTCTGAGGTGAGTGTTTTGTAAACCTGGCCCACGTAGTATAAATTTGGTTTTCCTTCAAATGCGATACTCCAGTTTTGGATGAGCCTGAGGATGTGCTGCTTGACTTCGGCGTTTAAGCCTGGAATTTTGAGGATCGAGACGAGATTGTCCATGAACTCTCTTGACGCAACCTCTGTCAAGAAGAGATCTCCTCCGTTCTTGATACATATATCCGTTAGCTAAAATATAAAACCATTAGTAAAGATCATCCAAGAAACTTGAGCTTTTACAACGTACACCAAGTGCCAAATTCTGCACGTTTGGATTCTTGTGATTCAGCCGGCGCTTCAAGGCACGCATAGCATCTTTCGCTGGTACAGACTTCGAGCGAATCTGATCACATATTTCGAGGTTCAACGCGATATCCTCCGCTCCAGCTGGGAATAGTTCCGAGGTGGCTTTGTCTGCGTAGCCGTCAGATAAGAGAGCTCGTTGATTTGTGTTCATAGCTACTGACCAACAGCATCATCCAACTGCGAGGTTCCCCATAGCCAGCTTCCAAGGCCTGACATGATGTGTAGGGTGGTCGTCTGAAGCGCAAAGATGATGCGAGTGCGTTAGCGTGCGCAGTGTAATGGACACAGCAGCTGACTAAGCACAGTCTGGGGTAAGCGCTCTCAGATGAACAGGCTGACGCCGCGAGACCAAAGGGGCTCCACCAAAGTGAAGTAAAGTTCACATTCCTGGCATTACTTATCGGTAAAACCAGACGCAGAGAAACTTTCCTACTTCCATCAAAATGTAGCGATAGGCAGGTCCCAAGTCGATACAGTAGCAGGGCGTGGTAAATGTACACATCATGAAAACCGATAAACAGGTAAGAGTAACTAAAAAGTACATATTCAAAATCCAATGGCACCATCCGTGACAGATGATATTCAACAAGGGCGTTTAATCGTCATACTGAAGAACGGGAATTAGTAGCAAATTTAGACAGGGATATAGTATGACGTACTACAAGGTGAAGAGATCCAGGCCACGGGCTGACCGTACCGTTTCGCTGGACGTAGAAATCGGTCTCGGTCTCGTGAATGATCTCCGTGAAGCCATTCAGTTTACCAGCATCGCCTGGGGCGCGGCGAACATTCTTCAGGCTGAAAACTGCCTTTACGATCTCTGCAATAGTCTGCTGGGCGTAAGTCGTGCCAGGGCAGTTGTGGAATCCAGCGCCATTCAGGTTATAGCTAGCCAACGGACGATTAGGGTTCACAGTAGTGGGATCAGGGAAGTCTGACGGCTGTAACATACACATACACGTTGAGAACATCTTTAGATAAAGCCAGCGTATGCGACATACGTTAATGTGTGCGTTCCGGAAGCTGCCCCAGATGCGATCACCAGCTTTAATTTCCAAGTCTGGAAGACCTTGGCCTTGCGGGATGTGAGCGTCGACTACGGCTTCCCTCCACAATCCAGGGAATTGTGGCTTCAAACCTTTGAACAAGGTCAGGGAGGTGCTGGGATAAAAAGAGAAGAAATTTACGCATTGCCTCGCATACATATCCACGCAGGAGGGTGTTGCTCGCAGCATCGCCTTTGGAGATCAACTGTACGATATGGGCCCTCTCATTCACCCTCGCATCGTCGAGATAGAAATCGATGACGTTGACCGCAGCCTGTGAATAGTTCACAGACGCGCCCACAGCGACACCAAGGATATTTCCAAGGAGTTGATCAAGAGGCCGACCAGTAGCTGCCAGTTTGCTGAGGAAGGGGTAGGATGGTTTGCCATTGGGTGGCCAAAATAATGATGCGGTTCCTGCCGCCACTTTCGCAAGGAAGTTCTGCACGAGGACTGTTCAGTGATCGCACGATGAACAAAATAGCTGGAATGTTACCGGTGAAGTAGACGGCGCGACCTCCATAACCGATTTTGCAGTGAGTGCACCGATAATTGTACCAGCTTGCATAGCAGCTTCGTGCAATGCGAAACTCGTTTCGGGTTCATCGAATGTCAGGAAAGTGACACTGTAAATACAGTCAGTTTTCATAGATTTGCCAATATTATATGAACGTACGAAAACTGAAGTATAAATTGTAAATCTGAGTTTGTGTTGTAAACAAGATCAAGGTGCTCACCAAGGTTGAGAGCATGTCGAAGAATTCATTTTCGGTATACATGCCGGACGGGTTCTCCTTCGTCTTCAGAGAGATTCCAGTCTATCAAAGATAAGAGTCATTGCGACATAGATAAGAATAATTACAACTAACCAGTTTGTCAGCAGCAACGTGTACAGACACGATGTTGACTACATCCTTCACGATATCCACGTAGTTGCCCGGAACATTAGTGTACCTGGTTGGATGATCAACCTAAAGCCGACCAGCCTTAAATTGCCACACGCACTTCCATGATTTCTCCTGGATCTTGGCTTTTACTGATGAAGCGAACCAAGCTGCATACTGATTCAAGGAATCTTTTTCTGGGAATAAGGCATGAAGGACATATTCCTTATCCGAGTTGTGCCTAAGCAATGCCGTTGTCAGGGACAAAGAAAATAGACTGCTAGAGAATGTCTCTACGCACTGGGCTATATTGTCGAACATCATAATAGAACCATAGCCATACTTCTCATAGATGACTTTGAATCGGCTCGGGTCACTAAAAACGGTTTTAATCCCAGTGAAGGTGTTTAGGACCTTGGGAACGCGAAGTGCAGACGGATGGTCGAAGCTGTACTTGGCAGTCAACTTTTGACGAGTTAGGCTTGCCTTCATGTGTGTGGGTGTAAAGAAAGGATAAAGTGAGTATACCGAATTCTGAAAATATATCATATATCCGTGAGCGTGCCATCTTGTGAAATTGAGTTGCATACCCAAGGGAAATGGCGAGGAAGGTGGCGTAGGAGCAGTTTCGGAACTTGTAATATTTAGTAAGTCCAGGAAACATCGAGACAGGCGTGACATACTTTGACCGCCAGAGCCACCGTTATTCATATCGCGTTGACAATCATGGAAACCCCATGTAGTGAGGTTGATCGCTGAAAGTAAAGTAGATCAGTAAGATGTGTCTGTGTAATCTGATCGCTTAGCACTTACGGGTGAAATCACTCGTATAGAACCTGTCGCCTCGGATGAGGGCGATAGCATCACCTAGCACACCCCGGGTTGTCTACAACAGCGGCTTCAATTGAACAAAGGTATGAATAGATTGCATACATGAACGTACGGTGTATCCACATGCGAAGCGTGACCCATCAGTTAGAGGCATAGTTGATTCCGCCTGAAGCCCAGTCTAGGCGACAGAGATGTTAGCTTGATATGCCTTTTAGGGCAAGACAAAAACTCACATAGAGCTCCAAGTTATCCACATGCCCGTATAAGCGACGCGCGGCGTTCTGTATTACAATATCTCATTAGCTTTACGGTGTTATTACAACTAGAAGTACATACTGCGATCTCAGGATCAGGATTCCACTCCTCGAAAGTTTTGAATTCTTCGTTGCAAAAAGTCAGTCAAGGGTCATACTGCCACTCTTCTGGGACATACGTTTGAGGCCAAGGAACTTTCTAAACTCATTCATCGTACAAACACCCCACGCGCGCCCTTGTTGGATACCCATAATCTCCACCATACGTAGGACGGTAGGTGTGCCTCGGCCACGGAAGGCGCCTGCAGGCTCCTCGGTCGCCGAGTGCAAGATTGCTGCAAGATCGTCATCCGAAAACGAACCGTCTGGGCCGCGTTGGAGTCTAATAAAAGATACATTTAGCTGGCGTATCAATTGTCCTAGTGGTGATACAAACCCAGCAAACGTACGCTGCGCCGGACTGGCAGCAGTTTGACTCATCAATTTTGCGAAAGCCTCACCAAGGTCTCTGGGCGTAAGCTGCAAAACAGTGTTATTAATGGTAATCTGTAAAATCAGGTTATTCAGACATGCCTCTTCAAATGGTCTGCCACCGAAGGCACTATTAAAGACGTCCTCGGTCCATTTCTGGTCTTTCTCGGATGTCGTGGCATGCCACTATACGTCGAGATGATAAGTCTAATTTTGAGAATTAAGAAACCAATAAGGCTCACGCGGTACAATATGTTGAATTCCACGCTAACGTGGTTACCCAGTCCGCGCTCGACCTTGAGATCCTTGGTTTGGATGGGCTTTTCAATAGTTAATCAAGTCGAACAGTCGCCAAGAAAGCGAAACCTCTTACGTCGAAGGCATTCATGTTCCAATTGCATCCCTCTGATGAGCCCAAAAATCCTGCGACATAGTCACCCAAGATAGTGCTCATGAAATGGCCGCAGCTGGAGAGTGGGTTAATGGCGGAGAAGAAAACTATACAGCTGAACTAAAAAATCATACTTAACGAGCTTTGCAGTTTGGAATATCTGCTCATCTTGTAGTGCACGTTTGCCGGCATCACTCGGGGGCGGGTCGGACCAAAGCTTGCGTTCATTAATCTTTAACAGCCTCTTCGCGACGTACTAGAATGGAAGCCGTTAGTTCTAATTAGGGTCGGGGGGTTAAAAATACATACATTATGGTTGCGGCTGAAGATAACCAGCAAAACACTGGACGCAGGGGGCAAGAATAAGAGACGTTCTTCGGAGAAGGTGTCAGGATAAAGCAAGCCACGCCCAGCATCCTTATCGCGAACGGCATCCTGAGCTATCTGGTCTGTTGCGGAGTAAAATTAATCTCTTTATCTGGAAGCGCGGAAATCCACGCACTATCGCCGTACAAAGGGCTTAGGTCAAGATAGGAGCTCGCATTGTTGATGTTTATGTTGTTACGGTCAGTTCGGAACAACGAATGTGTAACGATGGACGCAAAGGCGAAAATGAAACTCGACATCCCGCCAGAGTGTTTTTGGAACTGGCTCGTAATCAGCTTCAAAAGGTCGAAGGATTATTTCAGCAGTACTCACGCCTTTCCTTTTCAGAATGGTGTCAAAGATCAAGCCCGGATCGGGGAGGGACGTCCTGGGCAAACCAGCCTTGCCTTGAACACTGCGCGCATAAGTAGTTCCAGCACAACCCAAGTCAGGAGTCTCGAGGTTGTTTCCCCCTCCATCTGCTTGCCTAAAACAATGCTGGGGGCCGAGATATGAAGCAGGAGGGTGAGGGACAGTGTTGTATAGGGTATTGATGACAGAGTTATTCAACTTCTTTGCAATGTCGCTCTGGGGGTCAAGACGAGCGAGAATACCTAGGCCTGTGGCAAACTAATGGAGGTGAGCTGAAAGGTCGCGAAGCAGAGTACGAGGAACTGACAGCTCCTTTGCGGTCGTCGATAGCAGTCGGGTGAGTAACGGTGTCCAAGAAAGCCGACTGATCAACAAGTAAACTTGAACATGCGAAATAGATATTAGTATAGGTAGTTGCACGTACAACCTCGCTGGGGTCAGGTTTGAACCCTCCTTTAGCCTGAAATGCTTGCACCTAGAAGATAAAGAGGGCTTGAGAGCACTGACAACTTTGGAGGCCTAATATGCATACACGATTGACAAGGTTGGTGACTCTGGCATGACCTTCGCGGTCGTCTGCCGGGTCTGTAGTAATTTGCCAATCGTAGTAACCAGTTGGAGCAGCCGGGAGCGGACGGTTCTTGAGGTAGATTGCGTCGGCGCCCATCGTCAGAGCTTGTGCCGCAGTAATGTCGGCCATGATTGGGGGAGAGCAACCGGGGTGGTTGATAAAAACGTCTCGCTGCGTGTATCATTTATAGGTAGTAGTAAGTACATACTCGTGGCCCGATAACGACACTGGGGACAAGTTGTGGCATCAAAATTAATGACATATGAGGGAGGTTCCATGATCAGACCTTCAGGGTCTCATGCATCATGGATGCTGTCAATGTTGATTGACAGCCTCGAATAAGTACTTGGTTGGATGCGTTGTACTGATATATGGTGTGACCTGCATACTAATAGTGAATAGCAAAGGACTATCTTGCCAATGGATGCATTGACTACTTGGCGTCAGCGTTCCGGGTTTGAGCCACAAATCTAGGTCAAGCAGTAGTTGAGATGAACGTGAGGCTTTGCGATCATTGGCTTGCGTATCGTCCTGTATGTCCCCGGAAGAACGTACTCAGGGAGATGGCAGATGATATGTTCATACCCCTTGCAAGGCTCGAGCGAGTTTTTGTTTTTGGAACTGCCGAACTGCCTTTTCCCACACCTCGGACATCTTCCTCGGGCCGGCCGACCCGCCAACCTCCTCGACTTGAATCTATTATCTTACTCGCCCGAAATTCGTGGTCTTGTATTAAAACACGAGTTATTCCCATCGCAGAAGTTCTTGCTCACTGGAATGTATCCTGATACCCCTGCAGTACCCGCTCTCGAACCAAATTGGAGCACATATATTGAAGTCCTGGCTGCCTCAGCTCCCAACTTTCCACCTTCGAGCCATGTCACTCTCTGAGGATCCGAACCGTGTTCAGTCTAGCTCTTCAGCCTCTCAACCTGATGAAGCCACGGTTGTATCATACAGCTCTCAAGAGATCTCATTTTTTGGTATCGACAGAGTTCCCCAAATCTATTCCGCCCTCGAGCCCATCGCGTTCTCTCGTGCTTTGCTTCGATGGGGCTGGAGATAAGTGAGTAAATCTTTCGGCCGGTTCACGACAACCCACTTACATGCCAAAAAAACTCAAGATTTGACAATGACGTATGTGCGACTTTCAGCATCCAAACTTCCCTCACTAAAAGTGCGGCAGAATTCAAACGTCGTTGAATTCTTCACTATGCTAAAGAAGGGCGACCGAGAAAAGCAAATGGTCTACTACCAGGTACAAGGTCTTCTGATATAAAAAAATAATCAATTGACGCCATTACCGTCTTAAGACTGGTATAGGCACATATTCGTCCCCAGCAATTGCGACGCCACTTGCCACAAAGATATCACAGGTAGGCTAGGCCGATGGGTTGCCTTCATATGAGGTTAATGCCGCATATAGACTCTCGACGTAGCTATTGCATGGAATTTGGCTGCGCATGTCATGGGTATGTCAATTCTACACTGGACTAGAAACAGTGAATTTGATTACGACACCCCAAGATGGCTATATATTCTTGATGCACAAATGTCAGTCACGACTCTATATACCCGCCAAGCTAGTATTTACTCATCTGTGTGCAAGGCGGGAGACCGTATTTGCATTTTTGGCTTCTCACGCGGTGCTTACACCGCTCGCAGTCTGGCTGGAATGATTCACAAGGTATGCGGTGATATCGTTCACTGCAATCTCAGCCATGTCAAGTGGTGTTCCCCAGGTTGGGTTATTATCTGCGTGCAATCACCAACAGGTTCCATTTGCATACAAAATGTACAGCCGAGTCGACGACCTAGGTTGGAAGCAGTCAAACGCTTTCAAGGAAGCTTTTTCCGTGGACGTAACGATCGAGTTCTTTGGTGTGGGGTATGTGGAATCTATTCACATCCCTTTTCTGTGCTCAGTCTATTTGTTCAGGGACACTGTTGTCTCGGTTGGCCTCATCCCTCATCGCCTTCCATTTACTACATCCAACAAGATTGTACGCACACTTCGCCATGCAGTCTCTCTGGATGAACGACGTGCCAAGTTCAAAGCAAATTTGTGGAATTGTCCCACCGCCAAGGAAGCCACCTTGGGCGTGGAAGGACAAAAGCCAGATGCGCCACAGAAATCTAAGGTCAAATCCAACAGTCTTAATAACAAGGTTGAAGCCAGAGAAGAAGGTAACACTTCGCAAGATGGAGAAAAAACATTCAGGTCATTCTGAACGAAACACTGACATAAAAGAGGTGTGTTGTAACCTCGCAATCTCTGCTTCTGCAAACGATGTGATCACCACTATTTAGGTTTGGTTTGCTGGGTGCCATTGCGGTAGGCTCAAGTTCTCTATAAAATTTTCATTTATTGATATCGCCTCTAGATGTGGGCGGTGGCTCTGTTGAAAATGGTACTCCAAATATACTTGCGCGCATCTCTCTTCGTTGGATGATCCGCGAGTGCTTCAAGGCCGAAACTGGAATTATGTTTGTCTCTGACAGCCTGAGAGAAGTTGGGCTTGATCCTGGATCTTTATATCCTTACGTTCTTCCTCGACCACCCTCACTTTCTGCCCAGAGTGCCACCATCCAACTTATGGCATCTGCAACACCAGCTCATCAACAGGTTGGCAGTGTAGGCACACTGGTCGACATTCATGTCTCGGAAGAGGAACATGAATTGCGTGATGCCCTCTCGCCCATCTATGATCAGCTGAGCCTCTCATGGCTTTGGTGGTCCCTGGAACTTCTTCCGATGAAACAGCGGTTCCAGAAGAGTGATAACTCATGGGGATCATACATGGGCGCTAACTTGGGGCGCGGCCGCTTTATCCCTAGGCAGAAGAAGGGTGCGATCAAGGTCCATCGCAGTGTTAAACTGCGGATGGACGCCCAGTACCCTGATGGTACCAAATACAAGCCCCAAGCGTCCTTCGACACAGCGCTTGCCATGGGAAACCTGAGATGGGTTGATTGATTACTGCCACCGAAGTTGCACTGTCCAAAACATGTATATAGTCTTGCTCAGTTACCCAAGTAGTAGATAGCTAATCAATGGACTGGGAATCGATCTATCCCAATGTTACCTTGGTGTGATATATGACAACGGCGCTTTTTGGTTCCCCTCAAGCCATCTCACGGGCTTCCATCGAGATTGGGTATAAGACAAGTGAAAATGCAATTGGCAACTCGAATTGAAGTTACAGGTGCGAGAGTTGTCATATGTTTACAAGTATTTCCAGGGCGTCATTCGAGAGATCACTCGTCGTACTGTGATAACATTCAGTGTCTGAACTGCATGCCATATATACTGTGGAATAAACATACCGCAATGATTAGGGAACCAGGCCAGGGGCTTGTGGTTCCGTTACGCTGCACGAAGGTGTCCGTCTCTGTCTCATGGATGATTTCCGAGAAGCCTTGCAGCTTGCCAGCGTCTCCCGGAGCACGGCGTACGTTCTTCAAGCTAAAGACGGCTTTGACGATCTCAGCGATCGTCTGCTGAGAGTACGTCGTTCCCGGGCAATTGTGGAAGCCCATGCCATTCAGATTGGCCCACGCCGCGGCCGGACGGTTGGGGTTGACAGCTGTGGGATCAGGGAATTCCAAGGGCTGTCGTAGGTATCAATCATCAGTTTGCGACATGGTCCAAATCTAAAATGATTCTCGTTACGCACATTCAGATGGGCATTCCTGAAACTGGCGCGGATCCGATCACCGGCCTTGACCTCGATATTGGGAAGGCCAGGTCCTTGTGGGATTGAAGCATCAACCACAGCCTCTCTCCAGAGCCCAGCGAACTGCGGCTTCAGGCCTACGTTGTACTCGGAGGTCAGAGAGTATTGGATAATTTAAAAGATGACTCACGCATCGCCTCTGAAACATATCCACGCAATAACGCCGCACTGGCAGCATCCTTCTTCGCCACCAGCTGGACAATGTGGTCCTTCTCTTTGGCCCTAGAAGCATCAAGATAGAAGTCAACCACGTTGACCGCAGCATGAGCCCAATTCACTGAAGCTCCGACGGCAATGCCAAGAATGTTTCCTAGAAGTTGGTCAAGAGGCCGTCCTGTCGCCGCCAGCTTGCTTAGGAACGGGTAATACGGTTTATCGTTTGGCGGCCAGATGTAGGATGCCGCACCCAAAGTCAATTTGCCCAGGATTCCCTTCAAGGAGTGGAATGATTGGTGAAACGTTCACAACTATGAAAAAGAAACTTACAGGGGCAGCTGAAGGGTAGACTTCCATGAGAGCCTTGGCAGAAAGAGCTCCAATGATCGTTCCCGCCTGTGTAGCGGCTTCATGGAGGGCAAAACTTTTTTCAGGCTCGTCAAACGCAAGGAAGGTCACACTAAAGAATGGTCAGCTTGATCTTGATGTAATACTATATCACATACGTGAACTAAAAAAAGGTTTAGTTAATACATTGTTAGATACATGGGTCTGCCTCTTACCAGTGTCGCCAGCATATCGTAGAATTCATTCTCAGTATAGATACCTGAGGGGTTATCCTTGGTCTTGAGCGGGATCCCGGTCTGGCATAGATCGTTTCAATAAAATCAAGGAATGTGCGCGTGTTTCTCTACTCGCCAATTTTTCGGCAGCAATATGTGAAGCAACGGCATTGATAACGTCCTTCACCACATCGACATACTTTCCAGCAACGTTGTTATATCTACGGAAACACTGAGTCAGGGAAGACAGGTAGTTGGTGATCAACATACCCCCATGATTTTTCTTGAATCTTGGCTTTGGTAGCTGCCGCAATCCATGCCGCGTGCTGATTCAATGAATCCTTGTCAGGGAACAAGGCGTGCAAGACCATCGCCCTATCGTTGTCGTGTCTAGAGTAGAAATTTATGAGACCAAATAGTATAATCCGGAAAAGAGGGTACTCACTTTGCGATGTCGTCGAACATGAGAATTGATCCGTACCCGTAAATCTCATAGATGACCTTGAACCTTGTTGGGTCGCTCCAAACCTCTTTGATACCAGTGAAGGTGTTCAGGATCTTTGGAACTGGCAGTGCCTTCGGACGATCAAAGGTATATTTTGCAGTAAGCTTCTGGGCCGTCAAACTAGTCTTCATCTTGGATGGTGTGAAGAAGGGGAACAGAGAATAGACAGAATTCTGCAATTTGGAGAAGATTAGAGGGGGAAATGTTCGGTGTGCTAGGATACTTACCCAGGGGAAGTGTCGTGGAAGGTGACGAAGGATGAGCTTGGAAACTAATCCAGGGAAGCGATTAATTGATTGACTTGGAGGACGAACTGCACAGAGCGCGTACTTATTCCACCTTGGGCACCGTTGTTCATGTCACGTTGGCAGTCATAGAATCCCCAGGTAGTCAGGTTAATCGCTGAGATGTCAAATTAGGCTGTGATAGCATGTATGAAATAGCTTGACTTACGCGTGAACTCGCTAGTGTAGAATCGGTCACCGCGGACCAGGGCAATTGCGTCGCCGAGAACACCACGAGTGGTCTAAATAGAACTAAGTAAATCATCTAAAATGAACAACTGAATCACCTACCGTGTACCCACAAGCAAATCGTGATCCATCGGTGAGAGGCATCGTGGATTCAGCTTGAAGACCGGTCTAAAATGCGTGGGGATAATGTTAGTATTTGAATGAATAATTAAACAGTGCGCCATACGTATAGTTCCAAGTTATCGACGTGGCCATAAAGGCGGCGAGCAGCGGACTACAATCATTCATTAGTTCGATGTTTCCGGTGCTGATTAAGAAATCCATACAGCAATTTCTGGGTCAGGATTCCAATCCTCGAAAGTTACGAATGCTGATACAATTTTGGTAAAAAAAACTGAAGGTTATGATAAGGCTGGTACTCACGTTTCAAACCGAGGAACTTCCTGAACTCATTCATCGTGCATACACCCCAAGCTCTCGATTGCTCGATACCCATAATCTCCACTAGTCGCAGCACTTCAGGTGTTCCGCGACCTCGGAAAGCACCTGCAGGGTTCTCAGTTGCTACTTTTAGGATTTCTGCGAGGTCGTCATCGGAAAATTTGCCGTCTGGCCCTCTCTTGAGCCTAACCAAAGACATTTCAACAAAAATTTCCAACGTGTTTGAGCAGTGGAAAGAGCATACCCGAAGAATGTGCGTTCAGCAGGATTGGCTGGAACTGCATCGAATACTTTGGAGATGGTGGCTATATCTGCGAGGGAAAGCTAGCAGGATTCAAGTTAGGTAAATGGGATCAACCGTTCAGCAGGTTCTCAGCAGGTACCTGATCGAACGGCTTGCCGCCGAAAGCACTGTTGAACACATCCTCTGTCCACTTCTGGTCGCGTGCTGAAGTAGTCGCATGCCACTGTGATAGTTACTTTGAGTATAGATAAGCCATGATCGGATTTTAAGCACTTACGCGGTAAAGAACGTTAAATTCGACGCTGACATGATTGCCTAGACCTCGCTCAACCTTGAGATCTGGCGTTTGGATGACCTGAATAGATGGATATTTAGTCGGGACAGTCACAACTGAAAGAAAAGAGCGCACATCAAAGGCATTCATGTTCCAATTGCATCCCTCAGAAGAACCTAGGAACCCAGCAACATAGTCACCCATGATGGCACTCATGAAGTAACCGCCACTTCACATCATCAGGATCAATTCTAGATGAGAGGGGATGAGGGAGAAGACACACTTGACAAGTCTGGCAGTCTGGAAAATCTGCTCATCCTGAAGTGCACGTTGCGCAGGATCTGTAGGGGGTGGGTCGGACCACAACTTGCGTTCGTTGATCTTCAGGATCTTTTCAGCGATGTACTGTAAAACCCGTTTCTCAGTAATATATTTGAAAAAATTGCGTATAGTTTTACGTTGTGATTGCGACTGAAAAGAACCAACAGGACGCTTGTGGCAGGAGGCAAGAAGAGGAGGCGCTCTTCTGAAAAGGTATCGGGGTATAGTAAGCCGCGGCCAGACGCCTTGTCTCGGACCTTGTCTTGAGCCTCTTGATCTGAAAGAGGTCGCTACTGAGATGATGGGAAGAATTGAAAAAGAGTCACTCACTGTCGCCATAGAGCGGGCTTAGGTCAAGGTAAGAGCTCGCGTTGTTGATGTGAATGTTCTTGTGATCAGTTCGGAATAGGGAGTGCGTCACGATCGCCGCGAAGGCGAATATCAAGCTGGACATTCCTCCAGAATGGTTGACCATCTATTGAAGGTTAATTAGGCTGGTGTCGAGAATCAGTACCATTCTGAACTTACGCCCTTCCTCTTCAAGATGGTGTCAAAGATCAACCCAGAATCAGGCAGTGAGGTCCTCGGTAAACCTGCCTTGCCTTGAACACTTCTGGAATATGGTCTGCCTGCGCGTCCGATGTCAGGGTTTTGCAAATTGTTTCCTCCACCATCGGCTTGACGGAAAGAGTGTTCTGGGCCAAGATAAGAGGCGGGGGGGTGTGGAACCGTGGTGTAGAGAGTGTTGATGACACTATTGTTCAACTTCTTAGAGAGATCGCTTTGTGGATCGAGACGTGCAAGAATTCCTAGGCCAGTCGCAAACTGGTATCCTAAATGAGAAAAAGGTTTTGGGTCAAGCGCAATGAACTGACCGCTCCTTTGCGATCGTCAATCGCAGTAGGATGCTCTATTGCGTCTATGAACGCATCCTAAATTGAAAATGAGTAAATTGCCTTTCAATAGACAAAAAAAACACTTACAACATCCTTCGGATTGGGCTTGAAGCCGCCCTTCGCCTCAAACGATTGCACCTGGAATACGGTGAGCGACACTAAGAAATAATCGTAAGGTATAGTTACTCTGTTGACCAGATTGGTGACGGCGGAGTGGCCTTCGCGGTCATCAGCTGGGTCGGTCGTGATTTGCCAGTCGTAATACCCAGTGGGCGCAATAGGTGGGGGCCGGTTCTTGAGATAGACGGCGTCTGCTCCGAGTGAAACGGCTTGAGAAGCAGTAATATCAGCCATGGCAATCACGGTAAGGTGTGTCCATACCTCTAAGAATGAGCTTTTATAACTTCAGTCCTGTAGGGGAAAGGGGAAACTAAGGGAGGGTGACAGCTTGTTGGGAATCCAGACTACTTCGATAACCTGCTAGATCAAGGTAAGATAAGAGAAATGACAGAAATCAAGGAACTATCGAAGAGTGACCAACCTACTCCTGCGAAATACACGGGACACGTATTGTATCACATTCTTTCTTTGGAATCCGAGCAGTTCCTAGAATGAATATTTCTATTTAGAACGGGTCGAAAGCTGTAAATACCCATAGATATCACCCATAGGAGTTAAACGCGTTCTGGATGTGATGCGGGGTATTTTTGGTCAGCCATCATTCTCTAGTATGTCGGGTATCTCGGGGAGTAGCCTGTGGGATTCCTGTCAAATTTTACCATTCCATCCTGTCGGCATAACAAGCAGGCCGTGCACTGGCGGGATTCATCCTGAGCCGTACAGACTGAGACACCGTGACAATATCTTCCATCGGAAAAGTTTAATCCCCGCCTGAAGTTCACTCGCGAGACCATGTGCATCGGTCAATAGGACCATTCTTCCTGCCATCTTGTCACCTCGAATTGATCGTCATTCCTTCTGCCGTGAGACCCTGATTTAGTCTGAAATTGGCACAAGATGGAAGATATGCCCTGGATCTGTGACACTGGCCTCCTGGCATAAGACCAAACAAGGGCTGTGTCAACGATTAACATAACTGCTGGAGCCAATTCTACGGAGCTGGGTATTTGAACCAAGTACACCACCTGTTGGTCCGAACCCTCGCACTTTAAACCAACCGCCACTCGCAGTCCAGCCATGTCTTCTGCTGAGGCCCCAAGTCATGCTGCAGAGGCGTCAATTTCATCTGTATTGAGCGATTCTACCATTGCAGGTAGCCCTCAAGGCTCAGCATTCAGTAACGGGTCTTCTGCTTCGGAATTCCCCAGATCAATCCCACCTACAAGCCCTGTACGAACACTGGTTGTCTGCTTCGATGGCACTGGAGACCAGTAACTAATCCATCCCTAAAACTTCTTACTGCTAATAACTAATCACTGACCATAGGTTTGACTCTGACGTACGTGCACATTTGTCTGACAGAGAAATCGAATCTCAATGACATGAAAACTTAGAATTCGAACATAGTGCAGCTCGTCACTATGCTGAAGAAAGATGATCGCGATAAACAAATGGTTTACTACCAGGTAGCCAAGGATTCACTTTACAAATAATGAAGATTGCTCATTTTTCATTTTTAAAAGGCGGGAATCGGCACGTATACAACTCCTGAGATTGCCACTCCTTTGGGATCGAAAATTTCAAAAGTGTGCTCTCTCTTCAGGAATCTATCTCATTCCTCATCCATTTCTAGACTCTCGATACGGCTATAGCATGGAATTTATCCGCGCATGTCATGGGTATGGCACTTGAATTTGCTCTCTGACAAACCCTCTAACTTGGCCGCTTAGATGGCTACGAATTTCTCATGCAAAATTGTAATGGTTTTGTTTAAAGCACGATCACATTATTTCTGATGTCATACACAGATAAAGCTGGGGATCGCATCTGCATCTTTGGCTTCTCTCGAGGAGCTTACACAGCTCGAGGTCTTGCTGGAATGATCCACAAAATCGGCATGCTTCCCGCATGCAATCATCAGCAGGTTCCCTTTGCATACAAGATGTACACGCGAACAGACGAACTAGGCTGGAAGCAATCCAATGCATTTAAGAAAGCATTCTCAGTCGACGTTCCGATCGAGTTCATTGGCGTATGGTGCGATACACAAACCTTCGCCCATTCTGGGCCATACTGAAAGATTGTCAGGGATACCGTGAATTCCGTTGGGTTAATTCCTCGTCGTCTACCTTTCACAACATCGAACACCATTGTGCGCACATTTAGACATGCAGTTTCCTTGGATGAGCGCCGTGCAAAGTTTAAGGCGAACCTTTGGAATCGGCCTACTGCCGAGGAGGCCACTCTTGGGATCGAAGGGCAAAAGCCTGACGCACCAGAGGTTCCCAGGAAGGTCTACGTTGATAAAAAGAAGAAGCCTCAACACCAGAATTCACTGCGTACGATGGAGCAGAAATATGCTGGGACTGCTGAGCGCCCCACAGATATCCAAGAGGTATTGATACTTCTCTTACTATCCAAACAAGCACTCATATTGTGGCGTATAGGTTTGGTTTGCTGGTTGCCACTGCGGTACGTGTCGTCCAGCGTTGTTTTATTTATTTTAAACTAAATACGCACATTCAGACGTCGGTGGTGGTTCTGTTGACAACGATACACCCCATACGCTCGCGCGTATTGCTTTACGCTGGATGGTCCGCGAATGTTTCAAAGTTGACACTGGCATCCAGTTCATATCAGATGAACTGCGCGGCATCGGTCTTGATCCCGCAAGCCTCTACCCATACGTGCTGCCACGCCCACCTGCACTTAGCGTTACTGGTGCTCAGCTGCAGCACATCCCGTCTCCCTCTACACAGAAGCAGTTGCAAAACTTCGCAAACGTTGACAACCTCGTGGAGATCCACATGACAGAGGAGGAACACGAGCTGCGCGACGCAATGTCTCCGATCTACGACCAGCTCAGTCTGGCTTGGGGCTGGTGGACACTCGAGGTCCTTCCTATGCACCAGCGATACCAGAAGTCTGATAACACGTGGGGCTCGTACATCGGTATGAATCTTGGTCAGGGACGGTTTATCCCCAAGCAAAAGAAGCAGACTATCAAGATCCACCGCAGTGTGAAAATGCGGATGGACGCACAGTATCCTGACGGCTCCAAGTACAAACCCAGGGCCTCATTCGACACTGCCCTTGCACTTGGAAACGTTCAATGGGTCGATTGAATATGTACCTGACACCTCTTATGCGTACCTTTGTAAATTATCTTCCAAAGTCCACGTATCCGATTCATTACCTTCTAGGCACAATTTATGGCAAAATTGTTGAGCTGTCAAGTTGTGACTTTCACATACGCACACGATGTACGCATATTTACATGATGTTATGTATTTACATAAATAAATCCGCACGCGACGGTTTTCAACTCATAGTTGCATATAGTAATGACACTCGAAGGATGCAGTTGTCAGATAAGAAACTGTCTCGGAAACGACGAAGGGTCTCTCTAACAATTTATCACGTCAAAGGCCTCGACCACATAGCGAGGAGGGGAGAGTCGATTACTCTAACTCGATCCAATCAAGAAGCACCAGACCTCATCGGAAATGAATCGGACGACGTCGGACCCAGACCTGAGCCAGAGCCAAACATTCCGTCTGATCTAGCAGCCTGTAGTAAAAACATATACAAATACACAATATTTTATCTACAATGATTTGGTACACCTAGACCTGATACAGTGAGGAGCTAGAGGAGTTGAATTATTATGGCAGCCCCTTTACAAGCAGATAGTAGAAATAGAGCAAGATTCATAACCCTTACAATGTAGGAAGGTTCAACGCCAGCGGCCAGCCTATGACGCAACTGGGTGAGCTACACCCTGTCACATGACTGCACCTCGCTTTCCCGAGGCCAGAGATTTGGTATAAAAAAACGAACAATTTGGGCTGGCCAGTTTGGCCAAATTTGAGGGAAATTGGAC
>JABCKI010005899.1:0-27698 GCA_018282025.1 Sphagnurus paluster
ACTGCATACGCTCGCAAGTTTTTTCACACGCCAGCGTTTCAAGAGATCTTCGAGGAGGAGGTTTGGCCAACGCCTGCTGTCGCTAGTACGCACGAATGGGAGAAGTTCATCACGCACAACACCAATGCTGGGGTCAGTGCCTAGCAACGCATGCCTTCTTACTCGATTGGAATTGACCTACTATCACGCCACGCAGTACCACTCTGTAGGCACAGCGTCACTGCTACCTCGGGCAAAGGGTGGCGTTGTTGATACCGACCTCAAGGTCTACGGGTGAGTTTGATATGCAAGCGTATAGATACGTGTCTGATATGTCGACTCGCAGGACCAAGAATATTCGTGTTGCAGACCTGTCCATTCTGCCCTTGCTCCTCTCGGCGCACACTCAGGTAAATGTCGACTCATTGATAAGATGCACCTTGGAATTTGACACCCTGACACATTAATCTCTAGTCCGCAGCATACGCCATAGGTGAAATCGCGGCTTCTCTTATTCTGAAGGCCCAGGATTGCAGCAGAACTTAGCATGATGCAGAAATAAACCTTATGAATTCTTCTCTTGCTTCGTACATATTAATCAATTGCGATGCATGTCTTGCAATTTTGGTACACGATATAAGCTCATGAATGTGGTATTTCACAAAGACATGGTGAGTAGCAAAACACAATGTAATTCATGTCTACTAAACTAGTAAAGGTGCGATGCATGATACAAAACCATCATCCAGGTGTAATCCATCAGACAAACGCTCAACTCGCTGGTAAGCCCCTCCCGCAGCTTTTGCAAGCATGCAAGTGGGACGAACCAAACGTCCTCGAGACTCCGCTTGCGCAGAGCCATGTTCTCGGTATAACGAGTGAGCGCGAAGGTCATCGAGTGGATATGAAGGATGCGGCATTTGTAAAAATGCGAGACTCGGTCAGTTTCTATAAAATAGATCCTGATGAGTATGTTCTAAGGAATCATTGTTGTCGGGGCGCTGTATTTATAGGTGCGGTAGGTGGTCTGTGCGTAAGGCACGTGAGGTGAAAATTTTCGGCATGATGATGCGATTACTTGGCGACGCGACGCGCCGCGTGGCGTCCGTCATGACGTCGACCGGTCTTAGAGCGCGTCACTTCGACCTTGAACTGTCCTTATCACATCGAGATTCTCAGAAAAGCAGAATATTTATTTCGCTATCTTATCTGCTAATTTTGGAAGTGACAGCTCAGGTACTTCCATACGTGCCATGTGCTCCTGAACCAATCTACTGAGGGTAATTCGAAGCAAGAGATGTCTTTTTACATCAATAAAATTATAGATGGTATGCTTATATACAAAAGACGATGATATGAAGCTTAGTGAAGAGGGCCACGAATGGATGTTAACAATAGCGAAGATAGTGAGATATCGCTCTATAAGCTTATTTAAGATGAGGTGGACAGAGAATTGGGGTCAACAGCCGTTTACAGGAAGAGAAGGCCTCGTACACTTTAGTACGTATATTGGTGTATGTATATCAGGTTTTTGGTACCGTGTTAATATCGTCACAAGAGTGGGAGGATGGATGGAGAATGAGGGAGACAAGATAAGAGCAGAAAACAGTCAGTGAGTGGCGTATGTTCAACAGGGTAGGTAATTGATGAAAGGAAATCGGAGCGTAGGGAGTGAGTGAGTGAGATTGAGTAAGTGATATTCAGGAGAGAGCCCACGGCACGCACAAACACCCGCGCATCATGATAATTAAGCTGCGCGGGCGCGGGCGGCATTAGACGATCTGCGCGCGCATGGCGGCAAGTAGTACGTATAAAAGGATGTCAAGAGGAGTTACATGGATATGGGAGCGGATAGTGTAAAACTGCGGCGGATGAGTAGTACATGGAACACGACGCGGTGATTAGATTACTGGGTCTTGCACTCTTCCGGGTTTACATTGGTAGCGGCACCTCCGCGGCCTTTTGGCGGCCCACGACGACGGGCAGGCAAATCACCATCCGAGTCGGAGTCCTACGCGATATCGATGAGCTTGGGTGGTTACGAATCGGAGCCGCTTACATCTTCGAAAGCGCCCTCGTCGTCGTCGTCCTCATCTTCGTCATCAAAGTCCTCATCGTCGTCCATCACCTCGTACTCGAGCGCCTTTCCAGTGAAGTAGTCGACGGCACGAGGGATGACCTGCGACGCGAAATTAGGGTTCGAACGTAATTTATAAGAGAGAGTACGAACCTTCTCTTTGAGGTCCTCGCCGATTTGGTAGTCCATCTCGAGCTTCTCCTCGATTTCCTCTAGCTCCTCCTCGTCGATGTCGCCGCTTTCAAGGGCATCTTCTGCGGGGGGCACCGGCGGGGTGAAAAAGTTGAAGAAGGATTCTGTAGGCCTTGCCTTGCGGACAAGTCGTGTGCGGTTGGTGTCTGTACGACGACAACGATGCAGGTAATCAGAAACAAAACTCTAGCATAGAAAAGATGGAAAAAAAAAACGCACTCTTGTTGCGCTGCTTCTTGATCTCAAACTCCTTTGTCAGATCCTTATCCTCCTTCCACCTGATCTCAGTGCCGATCGCGCGATCGTACACGAAATCGCCCGAGTAGCCGACCTCCTCCTGGTAGACGTAGGTCTTCTCAAGGACGTCGTTCTCAAAGTACTCGTTCGGGCTGAAAGCAAAGATGAGCTTGAACCCGGGCTTCGCGTCCGGCTCGGAATCCTTGAGGTACTCGATGCGGATGTCGGTGAGATGCTTGAGTGCAGCGGCATCGCGTTCGGTGATGAGCTCCGCAAGGCCGACATGGTTGCGGAGTGCGGTGAGCCAGAACTCGGGGATACCAGATGCAGTGGGGGCGGTGTCCTTGGGGAGGGGGGTGTAGTCTTCGTCGTCCTTGATAGAGTACTGCTCGCCAGCTTCGATCTCTTCAGCAGTAGGAACAGCGGCTCCGGAGATGATAGCATTGCGGCGCTCGTACAAAGGGGTTTGAAGGGCAAGGTACTGATAAAAATGTAAGAATCGGTCGCGATAGTGAGAAATCGCGAATGCGCACCTTCTTCTCGAGCTCGAGACACTCGCGCTTGTACTGGTTCTGAAGTTCGTTCTGCTTGACCTGGACTCCTTTGAGGGCCTCGACGCTCAGCTTGACCTCGATCGGGAGATTCTCGATGTAGCCTGAGCTCCTTCCGACGAGCCCTGCGAGCTTACCCTGGACCATGCCGAGCATCTGCTGCTGGAAGCCACTGAGCTCTCCCTGCCCATCTTCGGCATCGTCCTGCTCGTTATCCTCATTGATATCAGGAACCGTTGGGCGTGAAAGACCAAGGGAAATGGGGGCCTGGTTAAGTGGCGTATTTTGTGGCGTGGGGGCGGTGATATTGTTCGCGTTGGAGGAAATTGGGACGTTGGACGACATTTTAGCGAGGAGGAGAGGGTGCTACCGATGTGAATAGATAAAAAATCGCACATCCGTCAATATTCGGCGGAGTTTCGGGAGTCGCCGATCGCTTGGCTCACGCGTTGGGGCAAGGAACGCGGCGCAACGCCCGGACGCATTCTCTCATTGGGGTCATATCATTTGCTTACTTACGTTACAGGAACACAATGGTGACGTGAGCACGCGAGTCTAAGACGTGCCAAAGGCCTTGATTTTCTCATATATATTTAGTCAATAATCAGTTCAGCCTGAAGATACGGCGGAAGCTCCGAGAGAGGTGCATCTGCGTCCAGTAAACTAAGCACTGTTTAAAAAACATCAGAAACGTGTTGGATCGCTTAAAGGTGAACTGCTTACCCCGATAAAGCGGACAAACGCCAACCCAAACGTGCAGTAAAGAAGCACGGTGAAATACATGTTGCGCTTAGTCGCCATCTCCTCCAGCCATCGCTTGATATACCTACTAGTAATGTTCTGTGCCTCGATGTTGAGCCAACCGTGGATGTTCTCGACGGCGAGCGCAAGCCCTGCGTTACTCAACATCCAAGCCGCGACCAAGCGCGTCCGGAATGTCTTGTTCTCGTCGTCCATCGTCGGCTTCTCACGGCCCGATTCCGAGTCGTCCTTCGTGAGTGCCCGGGTCACCGTCTCCTGGAACGCGGCGTTGATATCCTCTTGTGTATTCATGGTGTCCTCAACGACGGGCGCATCGGCGTCCACAGTCGTCCTGGATTTGAGGGATGGCAACGCCTCGTTCTTGTCGCTGCCCTTGGTTCCCCAGGAGACGTCGTGGAGGTTGCAGAACGCGTAAACATTCAGCACGTTGACGAAACTGGGGGCAAGGCAGAGGTACTGGAAGAAAGAGTGGAACATGTGTGCAGGGTCGAGCTGTGGGTGGAGTGCTTAGTTTAACGAGTTTAACTGAGCTGCACAGGACTCACGTATAGGCAAGATGCAATGAAGTAGATTCCTGTATGACATCATAAATAACGGATCTATTTCTTTGAAAACACGTTCGACGAACCAAAGGTGGCGATTATCGCCGCCATCAGAGGTCCAAGAGGGGGCTGGAGGAATGTGTCCACAAATCCTTTGCTCTCTGCCAACGCGCCCGGAATTCCTTTCAGCGAAAGCCCAGTGAGCCAGAATGAGCAGACGAGGAGGTATACAGAGAGGATGGCATAGATCCTGTTCGAAAGGGTTAGACTGACAAGATAAATCAAAGAGCCCAACCATCTCACCATAACGTGGCAGAATATGCCGCGCGCTCGCCCTTTGGCCTGTTTCCTAAAGCCAGCACGAACTGCAACGCCAGACAGGAAAGATACAACCATTTCAGCCCTTGATTAATCCAATGAATCACAATAACATGTCCACCGATCACGATTCCCTGGCTGGGGAGGAGGTCGATAATGATGCTGAAGGTGAGCCACAAGTTTGCGAGGGAGAACCAGGTGAAGAATAGCTGGACCGCGTTGAACTAGAAACTTTGGTCATTAACGACGTGAAAGATGAAACAAACAAGTACGCACCAGAGCCTGAATGTGGAAGAAGAAAAGCCGAATAACGCCATGGTCGGACTGGTAGATCTTGTAAAAGTTGACCAGGGAGTAAACCGACGCCGCGAAAGAACCATTGAGCCAGCGACGGCGCTGCCCAATGAGCTCCGCCGCGTTCTCGGGGACGTCGGTCTCGGCCTTGCTGGGCTTCACGTAGGTCAGAGTCCACTTCTCGTGCTTCTTTGCAACAAGCTCGAAGCAAAGGATTCGGTCCTCGGCTGGAGTGGACGTAAGTGAGAAAGTTGGAAGAGTTAACTTAAGATAGAGAGTAACTTGCCCAAGAACATGTTCTTCGTGAAGATGGACATGCCGTTAATACCCTTGCGAGCGGCGAGAGAGTGGTCTCCATGGAAGTATTGCTCTAGTGGGCGGCCTTGGATCGCACTGAAGTCGAAGGGTAAGATTACAAAGTTGAAGTTGGCTGTAAAGATAGGGCATACCGGTAGCGATAAGCACTGAAGGCACCGGGGAGGACGGAGACGTAGCCAAAGCTGCTCTCCAGAGGCTTGTCTACACCGAAATATTAGGGGTTAGCCGATAGATGATAACGAAGTGCGTACCGAGGATGTTGGACATCTTGTACTCAAAGTTCTGAGCAGCCACGAGTGGGTTCAGGAGCTTCTTTCCGCCCTTGAGCATCGCGTGTATCTCCCCGCAGCACCCACCAAGATGACGATCATTGTGGAAGGCTTCCCAGAGATAATAGATTGACTTGTGTCCAGGTCGTGTGCCAGCATCAATTAGGACACAAATCTCTGGCTACATGGTCGAAGAGTTGGAGTGGGGATCTGGTACATGAGAAATATGGCTTACGTTAAGCATCCGTCCCACCGCGTTGAATAGCCAACGATGGGAGTTGATCTTCTTCTGGTTTTTAGCCTTGATGATGAGGATGATCTGTACGGGAACGAGGTTAAGAGGGTCGTTCTCTTGCGGGAGGACGAGCTGCGGCTTGTGGTCGACCGAAAGTTGGGTGGTGTACTATTCACAAAGTCAACATCCCCAAATACTTTCATGGGCGCGCGACGCACCTCGAAAATGTGTGCCACAGTATCCTTCCCATCAACCTGCTTCTTCATGATCCCGTCCTGGTACAGGCCGACGGTTGCCAGGATATCGAGGACGCTCTTGTCCATCTCATCGAGACCATCAACGACGAGTGCGACGGTGATCTTCTGCCAGTTGGGGAGGCCCTCCTCTGCGTCCTTGCGCCAGAACTTGGACTGCTTGGTCTTGCAGATATCACGGATGTTCATCATGACGCCGTGCAGGGTGCGCGCGTACATCGTCTTGTCTTCGTTGTATGACGTCACGGCGATGAGGATTTCCGTCTCGCGGTTGTACATCTTCGTGCGCAGGGAGTAGCCATTCGCCTCGGTGAAGTCGTCCGGATCACACGTCGCGGCCGTGTATCGCATGTGCCTGCCCGTAGATAAGTAATTTTCGGGGGGTCAAGGGGTGGTTTTTGGAGAACTTACGAGAATTCTGTGGTGGTGTTGGCGGCGTAGACGGGCTCGATGGCGTTCTTCACTGCCGTCGGGACAGGGTATTCAGCGATGAAGTGGCCCTTGGTGAGTTTGACCTTCCGGACGATACCGCGCTTCATTGCCTGCCTTTGACGCCTCCGCCAACGCGAGTCGAGAGAGATGACAGACATCCGAGAATCGGTTGAACCGTTGTGCTGATGACCCCACATGTACGGAGAGTTGGGCTGGAATGGCGTATTGGGCAGGTTGAATGGCGAAGGTGAGGGAGGGATCGGGTAGAGGTTTGGGTCGATTGCCCTCGGGCTAAGCAAAATTTAATACTCAAAAAATATGATAAAAAGCAGAGTACTCACCGGTTAGGATACTTGAAGCCGTCAAGACCTGGGGGTGCCAGGTTGCCTGTCGCGATAATAATGTCAACTTCGATTGCACATAGATCAAGAGGGATTTCGCAGACACACGTTCATGACTATCGAGAGAATCGACACTTTCGTTAGGTTTGCTAAAACCACCAGGGAAATAGACTTGTTGTGGGCCCTCCGTCGGATGTCTGATCCCATCGCTCGTGCTGTACTGAGACGAGGTCGAGACGACTGATTCGACGGAAAACTGCGGTGTGTGTTTGTTGGCCATGGCAGCGCAGCTGCGAAAAAGAACGTCCAGCGATTGGGTATGACACAGTGGTGGGGGGCGTCAAGCTCCTCGAGGAACCGAAACCATGGGCCTCCGACATAAGTACTTTCGCTGCTGCTGGAAACCAAGCACAGCCCCTGGCGCCTGAGCTGTTTGATGGATCAAGGATTCATCAAAGATGGTCATCCCGGATCATCCATTTCTACGCGATCTCGGCGTTTCATAAATGGGCACTCGTCGTCGACTACGAGACTCGAGTTCAAGGTGCGCCGGTAGTGATACCTCTAGCGTGTCCTCGTGTAGAATATGTTTTGAGTCCTTTTTGCTTTTCTCCCATCATAAAGACACGATGTCTCGAAATGGATAGATGAGTCACCAGACAGATATTGATGGGCCCAGGAGATGTTTGAGAGGCGAAACGGTTCAGCATAAGTACAGCCCAGGTTCCAGAGGCCCTAATGCACCAACTAAATTAGGATCTGATCAACTGTGTCGCCAAATGCGGGAAAGGAATGTTTAAAGGGCGCGCGTAACGGTGGCAGCAAGGACTCGACTCTCAACTTCGATGCAACCCGAGGGGAAAAATTTCGAGGCCTGATGCTATTGCAGACGAGTGTTTGATGCAGACGAGTGTTTGAAATCATTGCGCGTAGAATGCGCCACTGATGATAATTAGATTTTCAATCAGCTAAGAAATGGACCAAGGGAGGTATATAATAAAGAGCAACGAGGGGAACAGGCAAGGGACAGGCTTGTCGGCCTGTGCAACAAATGCCAAGCCAGCAGGCTAATATTACGATCGGCAAACTTGCAAAGTGTCCAGCTTGGTGTCCCACTTACTCGAAGTATTGTTGTCCAGTCCAGATATTATGAAGAGATATTCGCAGTGACAGATACGCCTAGGAACGTCGATCAGATGGATGCATTGATAGTGCATATGCCCCAGCGCATCTCAACCTCCTCAAAAATTTCTACGCGTTTCGTTATGCGGAATCCGAGCATCTCGAAGAGGCGGATACTCGGTACATTGGAATCCCCAATACGTGCGACCAGTGCAGTAGGAGGGATGCCCAAACCAGGGCGGTTGAAATGTGTTGATTTGAGAGGTGATTGCTGGGGTCCAGATAGAGGAGTAACAGTGGAGGTTTCAGGCGGCGTGTCTTTCCTGAGTGTGAAGCTTGCTCTGAAATGTGAGCGCGGTTCACCAGTTGCGTATTCCAACATTAGCTGAACTGCCTCGGCTGCGAGGCCTTGACGTCGGTAGGCAGGCTCTAGTTTTTAAAGTTAGGATTCCTCAGAGAAACAATAGTGAAATTTTCGTACCTGCTATCATAACCTCCACCTCTGCCTCGAACTCATCCTCTTGGTCACTTTCCGGCTCGATATTGATGGGACTTCGATCAGGTACCTTGCCCTTCAAGAACATATTGACATCTCCAACCATCGGAAGGGCTGAAATAAGCGGGTCTCTCGGTAGCAAAGCCTCTACATCGTTCGGAAGGGGTAATCTATCACCAGAAGTGGTCTCGCGAGCCAACACGATAAAGGTTAGCTTATCTTCATCAAGTCGCCACTTCTCTGATCGAATTGAGTGTCAGATTATTGTATGAGGGTTTATATGTGGTGCAATTACGTTGCATCTCATATTCTTCGTCCAGTTTCAAGGGTTCGCTCGCTGTAAGTCTTTGCAACTCCTCGTCTTGCATCCATTCATGATATGTCTAGGAGATCAATTGGGTGGAAGATGAAAATAATCATGTATGGGACGTACCGGAACATGCTCTCGCAGGTATGGTACCAATAGAACCTTGGAACCAACAAGGACTATACTTTCATTTGCCCTCATTCTGACGAAAGCGCGCCGGCGCGGCAAGAGCGGCATAGCCTTCGCATAACGGTGGCCCGGACTTGTCCGAATTCCTCGTAGCCGTCACGGCGTCAATTGTGCTTGCTCTTTGCCTACACTTTGGAGCCCTCATCTTCCTGTGATATACTGCGTGAAGCGAGGAATAAGTAAGTCGTGCCACTGACTCTATGCGTCAAAACTGTGCCTGGTCCTGACCCTCACCACACAGCATGTACACGCATATGTACTGCATTTGATCCAGCAGTGGCGTCTACAACGTGTTGTCGGACGTCTAATTTTTCCGTATATACTGCGGCTTCAGATATAGCCCCGCGGTGCATACCCGCTCCTGAACTAGACGTCAGTCGTGCCTCTCCCCCCTGTTCTCTCGTTTCTCTTGCGAATATACCGTGGTATATCGGTCAGGCCTCCCTTGCGACACAGCAGAGATTTCCAGCAAAGTATCTAGCGAATAATCTGGAAACCTGGATTCTTCGTGGACGGCCAAACTCGCAGCACCGACTCTTTGCTCAAGTCTTCCAAAAAATCTCCGGAACTCGACCCTCCCCCTCGGCACCATAACATGTACTCTTGCGATGAGACCAAGCTACACAATGAAATCGAACAACCAGTGGTATGCACACTGTCGCAACCAGCGGTGACTCCCTCAATCACGTATTCAAAAGCCTCGTCAGATGATATCTCGGTGGATGTTAGACCGCCTTCACCCTCTATCATTTCGGATGACGGAGCAGATGCAGAGCCTGATTATATCCACACTAGGCCTTCCCCCAGCGGCGACTCCTCGACATTGGGCTCTCGCAAGGGCAAAGGAGATGACATGACCAGCCAGCTATTCCAGATCTCCAACTCTTCTCGCGTTTCAGTTATTCCTGGCGCCGATATCCTCCACCACGGCGGTGATTTGGCTCGATTCAGGTCGAACCAGAGCGATTCGGATGCTGTATCAGACTTTATTTACCCCATACTCTTAAAAGACACGCTGCGGTATAAGCGAGAGAGGAAAATGTCGGTCAAATTGAACAATTAATCACCGGAAATGACACTTATGGTAGAGACAGCGATACCAAAGATGTAAAATTCGAGCTCAAGCCTTATCAGAAGCTATCTCTGTAGGTTTATAGGTTTATATAGGAATCTATGTTGACATGAAATAACTGTAGGGGACATTTGCCGTCAGGATGGAAGCAATTTGCGCACCCGGAAGGCCAACCTTACTTCTATCACGCTGAGAAGGTTCCTAAAGTTGATTTATCTTCTCAACCATTATTTCTAAGTCGTATGATATAGAGGATCGTCACCGAGAACTGGCTTTGGGACGAAGACGAAATGAAAATTCTGAACAAATTCATTTTCGAGATTGAAGAGTTCGTACGAACGAGGCGGCTTGAACAACCTCCAGACACCCATCTTTTCCTCGAATGGCGCGAGGACAGCGAGGGTCAACACTGGTGTGGATACTACTACGCATGTGCTTCGACACGGAGTCTCTTTTGGCTAGAAACACACGACATCTCGGGCGATTTAGATGAAATCAAGGGTGAAATCAGCCCAACACATATTCGTGAGCCTCAATTCTTACTGTGATGGCCGAGATGTAACGTTTATTCCTTTAATTTCCATTTTATGTGACGCATAGAGCTTTTCTTGCAATACCAGTTCTGGTAGGCACGTCCTGCTGCGCGAGGGATTTTCTTGACATTATCTTCAGGCAACATTGGAACTATTTCCCCCACATCAATAATTCTACTCCTGAACTCTTTGACCTTGTTATGAACACGATCATAGACGCCCGTACAGGTAACTATGATGCTATTCACCGGAGAATAGGATAAACCTAAAGCATACTGTCCACATAGACGTGCAATCGAGCAGAGAGACGACTATAAACTATAGCAAAGAGGACCTCAAAGAAATGGCTGAAATTGTCGAGGCCGCTTCCAGCAAGTCATCAGCTCCTCATTCCCTTTTAATCTAACCATTTGTTCTCCAGGACGAACACAATCCCATAGCTCAGGCTGGTGCATTGGTAATATCCCTTTCTCCGTCATTCATGGGTTGCACCACTGATATTGGGCAGGTCGATTCATGTCGATGCTGGGTGAGCGCGCCGCTATATTCTTTGAGAATTCATAATTGAGAACAATCCAAAGTACGCGACCAGTACCTCAACTTCTACGGGCAATATGGGGCACGTGTAGATCGTTCCAAGCCTATCTACGACTACAAGAAACATCCCCGGTCTTGGCTGATACAATTGCTGTCTTTCTTACTATTTGCCGCTCCTAATGTTCATCTGACCGCTATAGAGGACATCTGGGTGGATCAACTTGCACTGAGGCCACGCTGTATCGAATTTTTTGCGAAATTGAATAACCAGTGGGGTGAACATATCGTGCATGTACGTTTGGCTATCTTTTTTTAGAGTTGACATTTACTTGGATATCTCATAAGGCGTCTATCCTATTAAACGCAAATGTTGCCTTTCTCGCGATACCATCGATCGACCCATCCAACAATACGGAAACTGTTCTGCCTACCCGAACTCTTGCACAAATCGTCAGCTATATCTCTGTAGTCACAAGCTTCGGTAGTATGATGCTTGCACTTCTCTTGGTACGACAGCACAAGACCAAGGAATTCGACGCACATGCTAAAGCCGAAGAGTTTGTCAGTGACCTCTTTTTGTGATGATGCTTTGTCTATATAATAACGTGATTTGCGTTAGCAACGGTATTTCAGCAAACAGAAAAGCCCCACACGCGGCTTCGAGGCATTAGCTATCGTCTACAGCCTCCCTTACGCACTACTGACATGGGCGTGAGTTGAACTTTTCATGTGTTTCATATAAATGGGTATGTAATTAATGGCTCAAACGCATTAGGATGGCGACTTTCCTGGTAGCGTTCCTGCTCATGTGCTTGAAGACATCAACCGCGGTCACTCGCTGCATTGTTGGGGTGGCCAGTCTCTCAGTGTTGCTTCTCATCTGCTGGTGTATTACAAAGGGATGGGAAAAGACAGAGTTCGAGTTCAGGGACCATTTCCAGAGGCTTGTGGGTTGGTCCAGAGGATGGGGAAAGTCCCGACTCTTATCGCGAGCTGAGAGTGAAAGTCTACCTGTGACGACGCAAACTAGTCATGCATGATAATTGTACTATCGTTGTATTTACGCACTGAGTCCTAATATAGTCTTAATGTATTACAGGGTATCTTTTTGACACGAGGGGAAGGTCAACTCATGCCTCTAATAGCTTGCAGGTGATACAGGGAGTTTCACTCCGCGAGGAGTTAACAAGCCAGTTAGTAGAACATAATCAGCGGCCCGGATTTATCCGGGGACACCTCGACTCTCGTTACAATAAAAACTGAGCTAAACCGAGGCTTCAGCACATCTGGTGATTCTGGTCGCAAAACTCATTCTTTTAGGAGATAAGCAGGTACGCCATTATCGAACTATTCCTTGAAATTCTACCTGAGGCTATCACCCAATGCATATATGTACACCCATATGTACTCGACTGCATTTGGCTCAGCACTGGTGGCGTTCTGCACACAGTGCAACGTGCTGTCGGGCGTCTAATTTCTGTTTACGGTGCGGCTTCAGCTGCAGGCTGCAGCAACGTTGTGCGTAGCTCTTCATCATCATCAAGTAGACATCAGGTATACTTCTACAGACCATTCTAACACTTCATCCTTTCCGGCCTCTTTTACGATACACCAGGATTTTTTCGCAAATATCTCCTAAACGTGACTCCGCCGAAGACCCAAATCGCAGCACCGAGTCTTCTTCGCTCGAGCTTTCCAAAAATCCTCCTGAACTCGACGGTACTATAACATGCACTCTCGCGATGAGACCAAGCTACACAATGGAATCGAAAGACCAGTTGCATGCGCACCGTCGCAACCAGCAGTCCCTCCTCCTGTCGCACGTTCTACTACTTCAGATACCTTGTCAGATGATATCTCGCTCGATATTAGACCGCATTCAACCTCTATCGCTTCAAATGGCGGATTAGATGAAGAGCCCGACCATCATGATATCCACACTAGGACTTCTCCACGCATCGACTCCTCGACATCGGGCTCTCTCTTTGCCTGTGCCGAGCGTCCAGAACGAGGGCCAGACCTGTACTGGATTAGCGAGAAGAAGGCGGATCATGATATGACCAGCCAGCTATTCCAAATTTCCAACTCTTCTCGAGTTTCAGTTATTCCTGGCGTCGAAATCCTTCATCACGGCGGCGATTTGGCTCGAGTCAAATCAAACCAGAGCGATTCGAATGGTGCATCGGATTTCATTTACCCCTTACTTCCAGAAGAGACACTCAGGTATAAGCGAGAGAGGAAAATGTCGGTCAAATTGAACAATTGATCACCGGAAATATCAAGTACTTATGGTAAAGACAGTGATACCAAGGCAGTAAAATTCAAGCTCAAACCTTATCAAAAGCTATCACTGTAGGTCTCTATGTTCATATCGTAGCATGCTACCGATCTTACGATCAAATCATTGCAGAGGAGATTTGCCATCAGGATGGAAGCAATTCACGCACCCGGAAGGTCAACCTTACTTCTTTCATGCTGAGAAGGTTCCGAAAGTCTTTTTGTCGTCTAAACATGATTTCTGATTGCAGGGACATAGAGGATCGTTACTGAGGCCTGGCTTTGGGACGAAGACGAAATGAAAATTTTGAACAAATTCATTTTCGAGATCCAAGGTTTTGTCCGAACTAGACGACTTACACAACCGTCGGACACACACCTTTTCCTCGAATGGTCTGTGGACAGCGAGGGCCGACCCTGGTGTGGATATTACTACGCATGCGCCAAGACGAGGAGTCTTTTTTGGCTGGAGACACACGACATCTCTAGTAACTTGCATGAAATCAAGGGTGAAATCAGCCCAACGCACATCCGTGAGTCTGAGTTTCCACTGTAAGGTCGAGATATTCAATTTTTATCATAGAACTTTTTCTGCAATATCAATTCTGGTAAACCTTCGTTCTCCCATGACTGATCTAGTACCGAGCTCGTTCATCGATCTTTTCTTCAGGCAACATTGGAATTTCTTTCCACATATCAACAAACCAGCTCCTGAGCTGTTTGAGCTGGTACTCAACACGATCACAGATGCACGAACAGGTAAATTTTTGCCCTTAATCCTCAAAATGCAAAAGCTGAAGTTGAGTGATTACAGATGTGCAATCGAGTAGAGAGACCACTACGAACTACAGCACAGGTGAACTCAAAGAAATGGCTGAAATCGTTGAGGCCGCCTCTGGTAGTGAGTGATCAACTCGCAATTTGATTCTTATCCATATCTTACCATCAACTCTTGAGGACAAACAAATTGTCGCAACTCAGGATGGTGTATTGGTGATATTTATTTTCCATACTTATAATTGCACCACTAATAACGCGCAGGTCGATTCATGTGTATGCTTGGTGAGGGCACCTGTATTTTTCCTTGAGCTTGTATTAAATATAATTCCTAGTACGTGATCAGTACCTCAACTTCTATGGGCAATACGGGGCACGAATAGATCGTTACCAGTCTATCTACGCCTTTGAGAAGCACCGTCGGTCTTGGCTGATCCAAATACTCTCGTTCTTGCTCTTCGCCGCTCCAAATGTTCATTTGAATGCGATAGAGGAGCTTTGGGTGGATCAACTTGCACGCAAAGCTCCCTGTGTTGATTTTTTTGCCAAATTGATTAATCAGTGGGGTGAGCATATTGTGCACGTATGTTATCTTACCGCTCGATATACTTCTCAGAAATTACTCATGATTATCTTCCACTTCATAGGCATCTATCCTTTTGAACGCAAATGTCAGCTTTCTTGCAATACGCTCGAATGACCCTTCCAAAAATAGCGCTACCGTTCTCCCAGTCAGGACTGCGGCTCAGATAGCTAGCTATATCTCCGTCGTCACAAGCTTCGGCAGCATGATGCTTGCACTTCTCTTGGTACGACAGCACAAGACCAGGGAATTCGACGCGGACGCCAATGTTGAAGAATTTGTCAGTCGCCTCGTATCACGTTGCGGCGCTCCGTTTTGTTGATAATCTTTGCACCAGCAACGGTATTTCCTGAAGCAGAAAAGCCCCACGCGCGGCTTTGAGGCATTAGCTATCGTCTATAGCCTCCCTTACGCACTCCTGACATGGGCGTGAGTTGAGTCTCACATATATATCACTCAAATGCATGTTAAATTAACGGCTCATACACACTAGGATGGTAACGTCCTTGATAGCGTTCTTGCTCATGTGCTTGAAGACATCAACCGCAGTCACTCGCTGTGTTGTCGGAGTGATGAGTGCTGCAGTGCTCATTCTCATCTGCTGGTGTATTACCAACCCATGGGAAACAACAGAGTTTGATTTCAGGGCCCATTCCGGGAGTTTTTTCAAAAACCGGTGGGCAGAGTTTGAGCGTCTCTTATCGCGAGCCGAGAGCCCAAGTTTGCCCATGACGCAAAGTAGGAGGCATAGACAACAATAGTACTACTATCGCTTTATCTATTCATGCCCAGTGCTCCCTGTCTGCTAGTTTTGAATTGTTACAAAATCATGGGAAAAGACAGTGAGTTCAGAGTTCATTTCAAGAGATGCGCAGGGTCCTGGCCTTCAACTCAGTGGTTGTGACGTTCGTTGCCCCAAGCAGATGCTGTAGCTATTGTGCAAACAAATCATAGTGCAGTGTAGTCATTATATCAGTCTTGTATTTACGTGGAGGACGAGGTATATAACTTCCTAAATAAGCGAACAAGACGTCCGGCCTTGCTACCGGAGTCAGCAGCAGGGCCACTGAAGGGCCAATCTGCTTCCGCATTCCCCATCTCGGTCCACAGCTCCTTGGTTATGTTATACCTTTGCAGTGTCACGTCAAAGTCTTCCGCTGGACACCAGCCGTCGGTGTCGATACCGATTTGGCGACACAGTTCTTTCATTTCATCCCTGCGAACCTCCCACTCTCTCCGCACCACGTACCAAGAGTCCACATCGTCCTTTGTAATAGGTACCGGGAATGGCATAGAAGACAAACTTGACCAGCTGTAGTAGAGCAGTGCAAGCCTATCTCGCAGCTATAAAATGACGTTGGCAGCCAGAAGAGCTTTTGTAGAACGTCATTCTACTTACCATATGGAATCTTCGTCCCCACACCGTCGACGCAGCTTCGACTAGTTCCGCAAAAAGGAGCGTCTTCTCGTCAGTTAAAGCATCACAGTAATAAGGGGTCGAGACCATGTTGAAAAGCCTGTAACCTCTAACTCGTTGTTTTGCGAGCCAATCTTCCCAGGCAGCCTTATATTCAGCGTCGGTCATTTCCTCAGTCCTGACTGGTTCGACAGGTTTATCTACTCCAGATGGCAGATCCCAAGGGCTGTGGTAACAGAAGAATTGTGGGACACGAGCCTGCATGTAGAGGGGCATTGCAGTGGTACTTTGCCAATCTATGACAGAGGAGATCGAGATGCGTCCTTCAGCGAGTTCGGATTCACATATGAAAATGTTACCGCCATGGAGATCATGATGCCATAATGTGGACTGGGTAATCTCTGGAGGGGATGTTGGAATGATATGCGGTATGAGCGCTTTGAACATATCCAGAACGGCCAAATGAGCAGCGGGGTCTCGGGTGATAGCAGGGTGGTGGCGAAAGGCATCCAATGGCTGTGAGGAAGCGTGTTGCGAGATCCATTGATATTCCCGATTAAAAACAGCAGAAAGACACTGTTCTGTCGTTGACCCTGGTAATGAAGATATGAATAATTGTGAAGAAAAAAGGGTAAATATTGTACCTACAAGGTCCACGGTCAATTTTCATGGTTGCTCGCTCTGCATTCCAGAAAGAACGGTCCATACATGGTCCAATTGCATATGTTTCATCAATAGCAACAGAGGAAACCCCAGGCTTGATGTCATCACGGAAGAAAATACTACCATAACTCGGCAGTGGAGATACCAGCGCTGCGTGCTCGATGTCCACTACTGCCTGCACAAGACGCAGCCTGAGCTCCATAGAAAGCTTATGCCAGACCTTTCCGACTTCGATGCCAGGCGCCTTTTCCATGATAATGAATTCAGCGCCCACCGCAGTCGCTGAGCTATCAGAAGACCAAGACAGAACCCGCGGGACGGGTACACCGAGGCGCTCCCGTGCAAATTTCATCGTTGCAACCTCGCTCGCAGTTACAATTTGAGGAGGTCCGGCCAGAGGAGTAGGGATTCGTGCCACAACTTCTTTCTGATTATCTAGGATAATGGAAAAAACTTTGTTGTAGGCTCCTTCGGGAAGTTTGGTCATTTTGACGACATTTTTGGCACCGGGAACAGAGGAAATCGCAGCGCCTTTCAACGCGTCGATGTCGAACTTCACGGTGCGTTGCTGCTGGTTCCAGGTCTCATTTTCAAACCACCGTCCACCAGTATACTTGAAGAAAAGGCTGGGGTCGCGGGATGGGCGAGTCATACCGAGGTATCGAATCAGTGAATGTCGCATTTCTCCTTTGGGTGCGAATCGAATAGCTAGTAGTAGCAAGAAAGGACGGCGGAGGTGTGGTGCTGATAGGGAAGTTTTAGAAGAGAGAACCCAGACAGGCTAGCACCAGTCACAACAAACGTAATTGTGCACAGTAACCCACAGGCGGGTCACTCGCAATCACTGCGGTTCTAGCGCGCACGCCCAGACTGGCAGGGGTAGCACTGATTTTTTAGCGGTACGACGCTCAGTGCAGCTAGACGGAGGACGGGAGCAAGTTGATTTCAATCCCCGCCGTCAAAATTTCTTGGAACTTGTTGCGCGAGGTGACTTGAGGCTGAAATTCAAGATGTACAGTCAAAACCCATACTTCTCGGCACGCATCTGGAAGACTGAGTTCTCCCTCAAATCCGTTCATTGTAGCGGCATTCGACACACATTAATTTTGACTATGCACCGGTCACCGACCGAAGAGTGAAGGATTGGACAGGGGATAGAAAATGACAAAAAAAACTGCGCTAAGCGAGCATGGGTTATGGCCGAGAGTTGACTGTACCAACACAAGTGACTGGCACCATAAAATGTATTGGGAGTGGATACGTAATACAAACGACCACGCCATTTAATTATTTTTCGCATTCATCGTCGCGGCATGTGCCTTGATAACGTTAAAAGTTGACTCCGAAGTGGAAATGCCATTTCCATCATCAGGAGATTTATATCCAGAGGGGAAGCTTCCGCCGAACTGCCAGTACCTGCAGAACAGGATTAGAAAAGTTCGACAGCTCAAACAATCAAACCCAAGAGTAACGTACTGGGTTCCTGCGTATCCTGAACTTACTGCCGAGTTCAGCCAACCTTGGACGGTATTGTAGCGGTTGCCGCTGGAGCTGCCGAATTCTTCCAGAACAATGGGTTTGTTGACGGATTTGGCTATCTTGGCATGCTGAGTGATCCAGGTGTTGCCCCAGTCGAGCGACTGACCCCAACCCTCGGGGTATAGGTGGACGGTGCCATAGTCAATCGAACTGATTTTCAAGTTTGTGGTCCAGTCAATGCCCTCGCCGCCCTGGTAGGGGTAGCTGGATCCCAGCCCATCAGATGGTGTGAGCCATCCCTCGTCACCGACAGTAACCTAGAGAGAGAGAGGTTAACAGTTATTCCACAGATATGCAGTGCAACCGGTAGGTAGTACCATGTGGTTCGAATCGATGGACTTGATGTAGGATGAAATATCGCGAATCCAGTTGGTAATCATGGCAGAGTTGCAGGCTGATGATTTGCCTCGACCATCATCGCCGGTACACCCTAATGAAGCTCAGTTATTGCCAACAATGAATGAAAATAAGAGTCAGACTTACTGGGTTCGTTCATGAGCTCCCAAGCGAAGATAGCAGGCGAGTTTTTGTAACGGTTTACAAAGAAGTTGATGTACTTCTTGTAAGCGGCCACGATCTGGGCATTGCTGTAAAACGCGTCGTGCTTTCCCTGGCTTCCAACGATCTGTTGAATGTACAAGCTGATGGAAGGGCCCCAGTTGCCGATCATAGGCACAACTAGGCGAATACCGGCGGCAGCAGCAGCATCAATAACGGGATCCATCTTAGCGGCAAATGCAGCTGCGTTGGGAGTGTTTGTGTTGCCATTCCACGTCTGCAGCATAGAAGAACCACCGACAGAGTCTTCCCAGGCGAAGATGCGCAGAACATGGAGACCTGCGGCGTTCATCTGACTGAAGAGGCTAACCAAATCTCCGTTTTTGATATCCTTCGCCCAGTAGCTAGAGAGAGAAAGTTCAACCCTTCGTTTATAGGGTATGCGAGAAGAACTTACGCGTTGGTTCCGGCAAAATAGTAAGGTTTCCCATTCAGAGTAAAACCTGTCCCAGATGCTTTGACGAAACCACTTGCAGCGGCTCTGGCCGCCAATTCCGTTGGAGTAGATTCCAGGGCATCAGCTTTTTCGTGACATCAAGATAAGACTTTACAGCAAGTGGAGAATGCAACGAACCTGGAACACAGTGAGCGTAGTGCTCTGTGGAAGTTGTGCATGTTGAGCCTGAAACACACGTTGTGTCACCAGCTAAAAAACCAATAAGAAAGAGTATTTGGTCAATGTAGGCAGGCACTTACTCCAGTCAAGGCCACCGCACTGGGCCCATGCCGGAGCAGCGAGTGATTGTTGAACTGCGACGGCTAGAAGACCTAGTAGGATTTCAGGACGCATTTTTGGCGAGGAGTGCTTGTTTGTCGAAATACTACCTTAGAATACCGCTAAATAAGTAGGCCCTCTTGACGGGCATCGTGGGATATTAAAGCTCCAACGCTCGGAGGGTATATCACCCGATACTAGTCCGGTAGTGAATGCAGAAGGCACTAAACGAAGACCTCTGTCGTCCGAATTCAACGTTGTCGTCAAGAAATAAATAACACGACTGGGCACATATGGGGGACCAGAGTCGAATCTCGACGTCAAAACTGGGACCGAGGTCACCATTTGGAGCTTTGGGGATAGACATCTTGGCAGAATTGTCCGACATTGCAGAACTTCGGGTGTTATTGAAGAGGAGTCGCGACTTATGACAGGGTTCCACGATAAAGCTAGATTGACGGCGAATTCTGAGTCGGAAGAATCAGAAGTTCGTCATGTCAGATGTACCACGAAATACGGACCATCAAGTCACCTCGGCCGCCAAATTCATGTTCAGAGTGACTATAGAACAGGATCGGTCCTGGGAGCTGCATACGACAGCTACGCCGGTAGAATATCGGTTTACTTGTAACTCTTCTGTGGCTTTCCTAGTTGACTAAGATTCTTTTAATTAAGCAGCGCGGTCGTGTCAGAAGATATCATTTTCATCCTCGTCATACTTAATAGTAATACGTACGATGCATTTTATCGAATTTTTCTCCCGGTTTTTGGTGGTCAGTGGAGTCATGGTGAAGGGATGCAAGAAATGTCAAAGTCATCGTCAATTGATCGTCAATGTCATTGTCTAAGTTGACAATGACAGTGAAGAATACGTGACAAGATGTCCTGTCCCGGTCCGGTCCGGGAAATTTCATCCTCCAATGCCCCCTCCAAGCTCCACATCTTGATCGAATCTTCCATCAAGCCACGCACGTTCAACGTTCATATTTCAATGTTGAAATTTCATTACACACAAACTCAACGTCATCTTTCTAACGACGTAGATGGCTGAGGCGAACTTTATGCGGCCTCAGCTACTCATGAAGTGTACTCAGGCTCTATGTAATGTCAGCTCGGACCCAACCATACCTTTCTGTTTGGAAAAATGGAAGATCTCTTGACTAGCTTGAATGCCAGATTCATCAAGAACCTGCGCATTTGAGCTTCAGGTGGTACAGCGCAACAATGTATATGTCTGATGAACGATGATAGATCAACCGTTCAACTCGAACACACCCTCTGTCAAGTCCACTTTTTCTTAGCCTTGGCATACGAAACCCCAGGATCTTACTTGACACTCAGAAACATTTAAGGCCGCCCTACGCGAGGCCTACCTTTCCTTAGCTTTGAAAATGCACTCTCAGAGCCTCATTATTCGCTGGGCTATCTCAGCTCTATTCTACATAACTATCGCCTTTCCGACATCTGTCTGGGGGCAAGAGGACCGAACCACGGCTGTACTTAACAGCGAGACGGATGCGTTTATCAACGAAATCCTCTCTAGCTGGGGCTCCCCTGGGGGCGTAGGTGTGGCCGTCGTCCGTAAAAATCAGCAAGGAAATTGGGCCGTCGAGACCAAAGGCTATGGGCTGGCGACAGCAAATGGAAGCCGGGTAACAGAAAATACTCTCTTCGCCATAGGCTCGAACTCCAAGGTCCGTGGTTCAGAAATCAGATCAAATAGTCGTCTGAAATCGCTTGTAGCTCTTTACTGCCTTGGCCACTGGTCTGCTCATCAACAACAAGACACTGTCCCCACGATTAGATTGGACCTCCAAGATGGCTTCAGTCATACCTGGCTGGGGTTTGAAGGACCCATTCGCGACCAAGCAGGCATCTATCATTGATCTGATGAGCCATCGCACAGGCTTACCGCGGCACGAATTCAGCTACAAATGGTCTGATGATGTTCCAGAAATGGCAAGTCTCCAATTTACATCTATATGGACCATGTCTGACGATTGAATATTCTGCTAGATCAAAAGGGCCAACTTCCTCCGACCTTCAGCGGAATTCCGTGATACATACCAGTACAGCAATATCATGTACATGATATTATCGCACCTGCCGACCTCGCTTCTGCCGTCGAAGATCCCGTTCACTCGATACGTGAAAGAGCACATATTTGAACCCCTCGGTCTGACATCCACCACCTACTCATATGACGTGGCTAAGCAGAGGCATCTTGCTGAGGGGATGGCCCGCCAGGGTAACGACCCCTTGAAGGACCCATTTGGTGGTACTCCTCGCGCAGTTACCTTTTGGTCTACTAGAGGGGGAGAAGATGGAAATCGTAAGAATCATCTGATTAAAACCTCAGAATGTGCCCTCACATTTTTGACCGATTGAAGTGCTTTCGGGAGCTGGTGGTGTAATTAGCAATGCCGTTGATATGGTAAAGTTTTTGGATGTGACGCTTTTCGACTTCCACTCATATACAAATCAGGCCACATGGTTGCAGATGCTCCTACTTAACGGCGCTAAACCTGGCAGTGGTACCCAGGTTATTAGCCCTGATATTATCCAGAAAGTATCTGCTGGGGTCAATGTTGTTGCCCGCCAAGCGTACGTTGTTCTAGTTGGGAGATTTTCCATTTCTGAGATATCATGTCTTTCGGAAGATCCTTCCCGGAGCTTTCGCCTTCTGTTTATGGCGGAGGTCAGATTCGGAGCACCTACCGAGGTCACGGTTCGTTATATTCAATTTTAGTTCACAAAGGACGGCTAATGATTCATGTTGAGACAGAGCTCGTCGAGCACGGCGGAAGCGTCACAGGTACGCGAGAGTCTATCTCATAATACGACCACCCTTACGCTTGCACAGGGTTCCATAGCGTTGTCTCACGGCTCCCATTTGATGGCCTTGGAGTGGCTGTTCTCACCAATGACCAAGACTATGGAAATTATATGCATAATATCATCAAGTTTAGGCTTATCGATGAAGCCCTTGGGCTGGAAAAAATCGATTGGAACGCGAGGTATGTGATTTCTTACTCTATGAACTCGCAAATTCTTATGCAAGCCCAGAATCAAGGCTCTTGTGCAGTACAATATACCAGATCTCGCCACACCTCGTCCGGCCAAGGCAACCCTTCCCTCAGTGGGCTTCACCTCTCTAGCCGGAACCTACAGCAATCCGGGATATGGAGAATTCGAACTATGCTACGTCTCCGAAAAATATCCAGCCCAGACGCCCTCGTGCCAGTCTCTAGCATCCAACGTCTCCACTATACTCCCTGGGGCTGTATCCCCTGGCATCCCGACATTTATTGCGCATTGGGACGCCCCGTGGACTGGATACATTCGACTGCAACACTTCAATGGGAACCTTTTCAACATCAGCTCACTGAGAAGCTACGTAAGTACTGAAGACCAAAACTCCAAGTACATTAACCAACATTTTCATACGATGCTCTCAATTCAGCCTACCAACAACGCATCTGAGCCGTTCTGGGCATCTGGGATTCAGAACACGTTCGACACCGACTCGCTGGCTGAGGCCGTTGCCAGCGATGGCGGCGTCTCTTTTGCGTTATCAGGTATATGGGGCGCCGACTATAACCTGGGCAGGGAGTCTCGCGATGACGCTGAAGTGTGGTTTGATAAACGCTAAGCATTACTAGGCCCCCTACAGGGACGTATGGCATAGACAGATTGTAAATGAGGTTCCTCCAGCACTTGCACCGTGTTCGAATGCAATCCCAAAGGCGATATCGATCTTTTCTAGTTGCCCATTCGACCCCTCCCAAAATGAGCTTGGCATGCACGAACTCGTGCTACTCTGATTATTATTCGACTTATATTGCTTCCTGTCTTCTTTCTTCGTGCGGTTTCTCTTCGTTTTAGGACAACGTTCCCGACGGCTCCACCGCGCAAGGAGCCAATGAGAGTAACCCATACGCCACGTCCCTCTTTCTCACTTTTTCTTTCTCACCTCCAACATCAGCCCTTCATACATTCCCGATCATCGTCATCTTCATGTTCACGGCGCGAGGTCCTTTGAATATTGTCCTCCCACTCATGATGACGCAATCAATATAGTGGCATAATATCGCCCAGCTGGGTCCTCGGCACCGCAGCCTCATACGCCTTCTTCGCCCACCGCGTCCTGGTGCGCTGCTCATACGCATACGCATACCCGAGAAGTTTGAACTCTGAGAACGCAGGCCCAAAGAACGCAAGCCCTAATGGCGCGCCGGGGGCGGGATATACCAGCCCTCCTGGGCGCTCGTTTTTGGCCGCGACGGCAGCGCTGAAGAAGCCGAGTGGCACTATTTGAAAACACAATTGAAATAAAATAAGCTAGATTCGACGCTAGGAATATTGAGCTTACCTGTGACGATGGGATACCCTGCGAGCGCTGCCAGCACCAGACAACAATAATATCCAATAAGTCTTCATCCAATTGGATATACAATATTGAAAGTACCTGCAGGCGTTGATGTAGCCCCATCTGCGGGCAGCACCAGCGCGTCCAACTTATACTTCTCCATCACCGCATCGATGCCGCGTGTCGCACCCATCTCGCGATTCTTCGCGAGCGCCGCAAAATACGCCTCGTCCAATCCGTTCGTCGCTTCTGCTTCGATCAATCTGCATGCATTAGAATTGGTAACTGCGCAAAACGAGATATACCAAAACACTTACATCGACTGGTCTTCATAACCCTCAGGCATCTCTAATGCTCTATTCTCCTCGTTGAACTTGATAAGATCCTTCAAGCTCCTTACCCCCGACGGATTCTCCACGAGTCCCTCAAAATACCTATTCATCTCCACCTACCAACCACCTTCTCAGCCCAAAACACCTCCTATGAACAAACCAAAAACGCACCTTGAAATCAGTCTTCATAACAGTCCTCTCCCCCTCCCAACCCTTAAACTCCCAGGCAGACGGCAAATCCGCCTCATCAACAACCACCGCCCCAAGCTCCCGTAGAACGCCCAGCGCCCGCTCAAACGCATCCTCCACCTCCCTCGGGCGGTCGCTCCCCCCCGCCCCCGCCTCCCTGCTCATAAAATACGCTCTTGGGACGCCGACACGTGCACCGCTCAATGCACCCGCATCGAGCGCCTGCGTGTAGTCTGGTACCGCCTCTGGCTGTGTGAGGGTGGATTCGTCGTTTGGATCGCGCCCTGCTATGACGGATAATACCGCTGCGGCGTCTGCAACGCAGCGCGTCATGGGGCCGACGCTGTCCTGGTGCGTCGTTATTGGTATCACTACGTGCCGTGCCTCAGCATCGCGTCCAAAAGATAAGCCATAGTGGTGCTCACCTCCAGCGCGCGACGTGAGCCCAAGCGTCGGCTTCACCCCCACAACATTATTATGCGCCGCAGGACACGAAATGCTCCCGTCCGTTTCAGTGCCGAGCGCGACGGGCGCCAGGCCGATGGAGACTGCGACGCCGGAGCCGGAGGACGAGCCACATGGGTTTGCGTGCGGGGCGTATGCGCCTGTCGTTTGGCCGCCGCGGGCGGACCAGCCTGAGGGGACGTTGCCGCGGAAGTAGCCGAATTCGGAGAGGTTGGTTTTGCCTGGGGTTTGGGTGGTTAGGGGAAGGAGAAGGGGCGTTGGTTGTTTGAGTGTGCGCACCCAGGATGATGGCGCCTGCTTCGCGGAGGCGCTTTACTACGCCTGCGTCGTCTGGTACGACTGAACCCAAGAGGCTGAAGGAGCCTGCGGTAGTATTCATCCCTACCTCCGAGATTTAAAGACCTGCCACTGGGTAGTAAAGCTACACGACGCACCTTCTTCATACAGCGTAGCGATATTATCCTGTGTACGCATAGTTATGAGCATCTACCCCGGAAAGGCTCCAAAACACGCACCTTGAGTAGCACAGGGATGCCGTAGAGCAGACCCTTTGGCTTCTCAGACTGATCCCGCTCGGCATCGATCTCCCTAGCCCGCTGCAGCGCCCCCGGATTCGTCTCGATGACTGCGCGCAAGACTGGGCCGCGCATGTTGACCTCGTCGATGCGCGCGAGGTACGCCTGCAGTTGCAAGTCAGCAGAAATGGATACAAAGGCGAGAATGTATGCGACACCTGAACAAGTTGCGCACTGGTGAACTGGCGCGCCTGCAAGCCGTGTTGGAGTTCCTGGAGGGGCGCCTCGTACAGGTCCGGAAGGGGCGGGGCGGCTGCGGGGAAGCCTGTTTCTTCTGACATCCTGTGGCGAGAGGATGCAGGCAGGGGAGACGTGCTCACGAGTTACGAAGCATCAGACTGCGCTAAATCGGCAAGCCGGTGTTATCTTATCCTTGATCAGACTCGTGACATGTGACGTCACGCGTAAAGGCCCGCGCGCCGCCACGATGGCTGCAGAAGAGCTCGACGTTTCGGCGAATACATCCATACTAGCTTCAAGACGGGGAGTTTGATTTTGCCCCTGAGATACTGGGGCAGATGCGGTCGTTTAACACGAAACTTCTCAGGTGAAGCATAATGAACGCAGCTGTTATACATACAGTATAACGGCAGAACGAACCAACTCCGATATAGGGCAACCGTGGTATTGAGTGGGACCAAAGACGAGGAGACGTCCCACGCGGTGTAGAGTTCGACCACGGCCTGTACGTCGTTTGGACTGGAATGCCAAGTTGGAGTCTTGGACGCGTAATCACTAATCTTGTGTCGCTGAGGATGCTTGGGAGGAATCTCGGTATGCTGGCATCTTGATCTTCCATTGCTTGACGTCGTACCGCCTGAGGACGCCTTCCTTTCTCTCATGGTGTTGTGAACAGAGGAATGTGAGGAACTGAATACTGTGGGAATATATCAGACTAGACGGTAAGGACAGCAGGAAACCGTAACGACTCACATGCTTGAAATAAAGAACATGTATTGTGATAATTCTATTCTGATGTGCACAGCACAGTACAGTGCTAGCGTCGGGCGAGGGATGCTCCACCGTCTCCTTGTATATGCCAAAACTATGAGATACTGGTTCGATAGTAACGTTAGTAATCATTGCTATATTACTAGTGGACGGCCTACCTTTCAGCCCTCCTTTTCCCCATCACATCGACGACAAGCTCGAACTGGACCCAGAAAGTTGCGAATTAACATCGAAAGTATCGACAGCCATCTAGCGATCTCCACGTGATGGCGCGTACATGGTTCTACCAGGCCGTTGAGGTGATAGGTTTCTCGTGGATGTGCCGAGGGCTCGCGAGGTTGGGAGAGATTGGAGGAATGGACTTGAGCGGTCAACCAGGAGTTTACGCGCGCAGCAGGGAAGGGCAGAACAGTGGAGGTTTGTGCGCTAGATGGAAGCCCATATGTGTATAGGCCGGAATTCCTAGTGCGTCCAAGATGGGTTTGGCGGCTGGTGAGCGAGCACAGAACACTTGATAATTGTCGAAGAGCTTGGCGGGCGATCTTGGACGGAGGTCGAGTGGCAAGTAGGAGCGGGGTATTAGTAATGTGTTTGTAGCGGCACCGTGACCGGTGACCCTCGGACCGGTCTTAGAGCCGTGATCTATCCGACAGGCATTATATATTTCCTTTCTCCCATTGTTCCTACTACCACACTAGTATAAGTACTCCGACCTGTTAGTAGATACGGCAGTCCTCTCAGAAATACTAGGTTTTACCTCTGTTCTCTCTGAGTCCCGACTACCTCCGTGTAACGTCACAGTGACTACGTCACCCTGCCCTTACATCTTTTGAACAGGAACATCTCCTAGTTCGAACCTCTGCTTAACTCGTCTTCACTCGCGTTTCTCTGGAACCTCCGCGTCTGATCAACCCGGACTTCCGAACTCGTGAGTAACCCCTCGTAACCGTTTACTGAAAAAATATGGCTTCTAGGTATTTGCTTCGTGACCGCCGCGGCCGCGGCGGCACTTTGCTTCTTCGTCCTACCGCGGTACCTACGCGCGGTAGTCCTGTTAGGGCCTTCGACGACCTTCACTTAGAAAGGTCTCGTGCCGCTTCGGAACCCTCTAGTCTCTCGGACCGTGAGGACGCCGGAGTGGATGTGCCTCATCCGTTTGCCAGGAGTGCCGACTCGCTCCTGTTCCCCGAGGCTGCAGCCTTGGATGCCCCTGGACCGCAGGACAGGGAGG